>PVIW01016010.1:0-17918 GCA_004026585.1 Noctilio leporinus | reverse complement strand
TAATGCAGTTTTAATTTGCATCTCTCTGATGACTAGCGATGTTGAGCATTCTTTCATATGCCTCTGGGCCCTTTGTATATCTTCCTCAGTGAGTTGTCTGTTCAGGTCCTTTGCCCATTTTTTAATTGGGCTGTCTGTCTCCCTGGTGTTGAGTCGCATTAGTTCTTTATATATTTTGGAGATCAGACCCTTGTCTGATCACCTCTGACTTTTGATGTTGCAAAGTCTATACCTGGGTGCCATGGCAAGTTTATGCCTCATACATACTCTGCAGGACAGCAGTGCCAAGGAGTCAGCAGAGGAGAAAGTATCCCTGAAGCCCTTCATGTAGCCCTGGCCATTCCCAAGCACTGCTGAAACTGCAAAAAACAAAAAACAAAACAACAACAACAACAACAATAAAAATCACTGCCTACCACAATGAGAAATAGTGATTTAAGGTAAAGGACTCATAGATCTACCATTTAGTAAGTTCTTCTATCTGTAAAATGGGTATGATAAACAATAATTTGAGGAACCTTACATATGTTTAACTACTATGAGAATCAAATATGATAGGTTTTTAAAAACATTATCACAAACATTTACTAATGCTGCTTTCTCCCTTGGGTTATACACTAGGACACAGAGATGAATCAGACATGGCTCTTGTCTTCATAGTGCTGTCTATTGGGAGAGATTTTGAAAAAATGTATATGAGGCAAAATGGCTGGTCTCCAGATAAAGCTTTATTACTGCTCCCCTGCGTAGAGAAAAGTAACCCTAGGTACAAGTCCCTCCTATTCCCTCTAGCTCAGCCTCTACCCACCATTCCAGTAGCTGTGCAATCTAACGTGATGGTGTGTCTAGCACTGCCTTGTCTTTAAGGATGTGAACCTGTCTCCATGAGAGGGAACTGCTATGGCTAATTTGACAAACACCAAATAACCCCTTATATTTGCTCAGATTAAATGGTTTAGTGAGCATTATGATGCAATCATTCCCTTAACATCATGATAACCTAAGGCAGATGGGTCAAGTATTGCACTATTCTCTCTACTGAACAAGAGATAGTGATAAAGAAGTTAGGTGGCCTATCCAACTCATATTGATAGTTGGTGTTGAACTACTACCGCTAGACCTTGAGCTTGCCTGGCTCAAACCTTCACGTTGCATAGCTTTTGTCAATGTCCAAGGTGAAGCTTCACATAACCCAGGGTCAGCTAACCTGGATTGAAGGTTCAGGGACTAAGCTAAATTCTTACCAAGAGTTTCTGGGAAAGACTCTAAGTTCTCAGCTTCTTCCCACCCAAGGTGCTTTGTATCTATGACCACATTAGGTCCTCATCATATCCTGAGAGGTAGCATTGCAGGCTGCTTCTCAACCTCTGAGGGTGCTGGTTATCTGCCTGTTGTATTTGTCTTCAGCCAGAGGACAGGGCAAGAAGGAGACTTCCAGTGCTGGGCCACCATGAGACCATCCAGGAGAGGGCAAAGCCCTTCATATCCTTCCACAGCCTACATAGGCCTCCTTCCTCTCCAAATCCTACCTGTTCTTTAAAGCCCAATTCAAGGCCACCTCCTTCAAGAAGTCCTCTCCCCGCTGCTCTGCTCTGAATATCTATCATGTGAAGTGTGTGTAACCATCTACCAGTTAATTATTTATTGTCTTACAACACCTCTTGCAATACTTTCTGCTATTAAAATTTTCCCTTCTGTTCTGACTCCCCAATTAGAACAGAACTCCAATAGGCTCCTCATGGATGACAGTAACTAGTTACAACTCTTTCTTTATATACTTTCATGCAGCATCAAGTTAGTTTTTCATGCAGCTTGAGACTTCATCCATCCACCTGTTCACAAGCACACCATCCCTAAGCATCTCAGTACAGAAACTGCTATGAGAAGCATGTATGCACAGGGTATGAGGGCAGCAAAAATGGGGTATGTGTCATGTGGCTAAGGGAGGAATCTCCCAGAAGAACTGTTCTAAGGATGAGGGGAGTTTGCCAGGTGGAGAGGGGAAGAAGGGCAATCCAGGACAGGAAGCAGCATTTGCAAAGGCTAGGGGGTAAAGTCTGTATTACTTGCCTATTCAGCACAGTGGGAGTCCTCTGGTGAGCCTAGAATGCCAAGTGAAAGTGCGTGGAGCAGTGGGCAGGGATGAGGTTGTCCAGGGACAGAGGCCTGACTCTGAGGGGGTTTGCACTCTATTCTGAAAGCTATGGGTGTGCAATTGTTTTGATTAAGAAATTAAGCAGCATGGGGAACAGCAAGAACAATAAACCAGGAGACAAGAGAACTGGGTTACAAAATGGCTCTTTCACTAACTTGATGTGTGTCTTAACTCCTCTGGTGTCCAAATTCCCTATTTTTAAAATGGGGTTTTTCTACATTAGTGGTTCTCAAACTTTAGTGGAAATAGAATCACCTGGGTAACTTGTAAAAAACCCACTGATTCCTGGGCAATCACTTCAGCAATTTAGACTGAGCAGGCAGTGCCTGGGAAGGTACGTGAGAAAGTACTTTGTATTATTCCTCTAAGACTGAGAAGCGCTGGACTAGGTGATCTCTGAGGGTCCTTCCCATTCTAATGTTCTGCGAAAAACACAGAAAAGATGCAAGGCTGGCCAAACCCACCCTACCTCCACCTGCCTCATCCTGCTCTAAGAAAGCAAAGGATGTCTGTCTGGGCACCAAAACATTTTCCCCAAGCCCCAAGTTTAGAAAGTTAGAGCCAAGCTCCTAGGACACCAAGTCTTGCAATAAAACCTTCAATATTTCACTTATATCTCCTCTCCTCATAAAAATCTCAGTTGGAATTAGGCCCTTCTATATAATACACTCTAGTCTGTTTCCTTGTTCATCCACCAAATATTTTACTAAGTACTTTGTATGGGCTCTGCCCTCAAGAGTGTGAAAATGACATCAAATAATCACTCTTTTATAAAATGCCTCTGAAAAAAATTCATAATTTTGAGCCAGAAAGACCTGGATTCTAATCCTGATGACTGGAAAATTATTTCATACCTTTGGGCCTCAAATTTCTCACTGGTAAAATCAGTACATTAGTATCTGTTAATTGGGTTGCCATGAAAATTAGAAATCATGGAGTATAGTGAGGGGAACAGGAAATAACTGGCAGTTAGGAAATGACATTTTCAAATTAACATGTCCTCTTCTGTCCTGAAACCCATAACATACATAATGTTCTGTTTGACTTTAAGAGGCTTCTTCTGCCTGCTCCCAGTAAATTGCTCAAAATGGACTTGCAATTCTTCCCTTCCTGTTGGTTGAGGCCCCACAAAAAGAGGACACTGGTGATCCTATAATGAATCCCCAGTGGGCAGCACTGTGTATTAGAAAGAGCAGAGAAGTGAGAGTCAGTAAGATTGGGAAGTAAAACTCACTGTGTGACTCATAAAAATTCTTAACATCCCTGATAATTTGTTTCCACATCAGTAAAATAAGTATCACCTACCCAACAAGATTCAATGACAAACCCAATTTAAAAAGGGACACAGGATCCGGAGCAGATGTTTTTCCAAAGAAGATATACAAATGGCCAAAAAAAAAAAAAAAAAAAACCCACACGAAAAGAAACTCAGTATCATTAGCCAATAGGGAAACGCAAATCTAAAGCACAATCTCCCACCTCACGTCCATCACGGTGGCTAAAGTAACAAAGACAGATGATAACAAGTATTGGTAAGGGTGTAGAGAAACTGGATCCCTTCCTTATACATGGCTGGTGGGAATGTAAAATGGTTCAACCACTTTGGTTAACAGTCTGGAGTTCCTCAAAAGTTTAAACACAGACTTACTATATGATCCAGAAATTCTGCTTCTAGCTATAAAATCCCCAAAATGAAAAACTATGTGTACACAAAAACTTGTACACAAACATTCATAGCAGCATTATTCATAATAGCCAAAAGTAGAAACAACTCAAATGTCCCTCAACTGGTGAGTGGATTAAATAAAATGTGGCAAATCCATTAACTGAACATTTGACTGGAAAAGGAATAAAGTACTGATACATGCTACAACACTACTAATGAACCTTGAACACATGCTCAGTGAAAGAAGCCAGTCACAAAGAACACATGTTGTATGATTCCATTTATAGGAAATGTCCAAGTAGGCAAATATATAGAGACAGAAAGTGGATTAGTTACTGGTTATCTAGGGCCAGGGGAGTGGAGAAGTAAAATGAGGAACGATTAATAATGGGTATGGAGTTTCTTTATGGCATAATAAAAATGTTCTAAAACTAATTGTGGTAATAGCTGCACAACCCCTGTGAATATACTATAAACTACTTAATCATACACTTTAAGTGACTGAATTGTATAGTATGTGATTTAAACATCAATAAAGCTCTTATATGAAAAAAGTACGTAAGGATGTGAGACCATTGTTTGGCATGTTGTAAGAACGCAACAAATAGTAATACATTTATTATGCCCTGCCCTCTTCCTGATGCCACTCTAACTCTGGCCAGAATCACCACTAACACTAACACTGCAAAATATATCAGGCTCATTGCAGGTAGCTCATTTCATACTCAGTGGAGAGTCACAGGTGAATCCTTAAGGCTAATATCCCAATACTAAGAGTTTTCTTCCAATACTCAGATATTTAAATATGTAACACTTGGAGTAATGAAACAATGGCTTGGATTCCCTGAACATTTCTTATGTGCCAAATATTGTGCTAGGAACTTTACAACTATTGATATTTTCCTCACAAGAACCATATTAGGCTGCTATTATTATTCCTATTAATGAAGAAACCAGGACTTAAAAGAGGTTATGTAGCTTGTTTCAGGTCACATCAATAGTCAGTGACAGAGCTGGTCTGTTCAACCCCAAGGCTTGTACTCTTTTCTCTATACAGTTTCACTCTTCTTTCCTTTATCTATGTTTTACCCTTCCTTTACAATTCAAGCAGCCTGATTTTCACTGATCTCTCTTTCCTCTATACATTCCAGTAATATCTAGTCTACATCAAAATAGTTAACATTTTCTTTTATAGTATTACGTGTTTTTAGATTGCTTCACGTGCATACTCTTGAACATGGCAGGTGCTCAATAAATTACTTCTTTAGTGAATGATTATTAAGCTGTCTCCCCAAGTAGAAAATGGTTCTTGAAGGATAGATATTATGTCCTACAGATCTCTTTATTCTTCATACAGAGAAGGCACTTATGGTCATCTAGGCTGGCTTATGGCTGGAAGACCAAACTTTGCTTGAAAATAGTTCTCAAAGATGCCATGCTCTCTGTCGATGGACTAGAAGTTTTCTATTCGGTTGGCCAAAAAGTTTTTTTTTTTTTTCTTTCCCCCTGTAACATGGCTCTAGTAGCACTGTCATATCAGCATGCTTTAAAAAAACAAACAAAAAAAAAATCAAAATTGGTGAATTTTTGTGTAGCCATTTAATATTGAAGATAGAAAATAAGCAACAATTTTGGTATATTATGCTTTATTATTTTAAGAAAGGTAAAAACGCAACTGAAATGCTCACACAAAAAGGTTTGTACGGTGTATGGTGAAGGTGCTGTGACTTACTGAATGTGTCAAAAGTGGTTTATGAAGTTTCATGTTAGAGATTTCTCACTGGATGATGCTTCACGGTCGGGTAGACCAGATGAAGTTGATACTGATAAAATTGAGACATTAATTGAGAACAATCAACATTATACTATGCAGGAGATAGCTAACATACTCAAAATATTCAAATCAATAAAGTTATTGGTGAAATGAAAAATGTTTCTTTTATTTTACCAAAAATATCCAGACATTTTGGCCAACTTAATACTTAAG
Organism: Noctilio leporinus; assembly: GCA_004026585.1. NCBI lineage: Eukaryota > Metazoa > Chordata > Mammalia > Chiroptera > Noctilionidae > Noctilio > Noctilio leporinus. The sequence continues at coordinate 12,110 of PVIW01016010.1, read as the reverse complement.
AACAGGACCCTGCTTACGTCATTATTACATTATCCTAGTGTTAACATGGGAGCTGGCACATAATAGGAGCTCAGAAAAGATTGCTAATGAGTTAAAAAGACTGGATCAGCATTTACTCTACTAGAGACTCAAGTACAGCCTTCCCATAAGAACCCTAGGCCCACTCTCATTCCTATGAAAGGGAAGGAGAAGAGAGGGAGGAAGACTGACCTAGAACTTTAAGAAATCAGCTGGTGACCCCTGGACAACCAATGTGGCATTCCCTCTGACCTAGGACCCCTCCTTTGGCCACAGACTTGGGTGGAGCTTTCTAGAACCCAAGTTTCACCTTCACATCATCAAATTCAAAGATGTTCAAATTTCCAATTATTTTATAAATATCAATTTTATATGAGGTCTGTCCCGAAAGTATTTAATTATATTGACATTGGCTAGATTCTTTCTGGACAGAAAGTAGTTTCTTTGAATTAGGATCTAAATCGGATTCACATATTGCTACTGATATGTCTCAGAGGTGGTAAAAATAATATGGGGGGTGGAGGGGAGTGGATGGGGAATATAGAGAAAACAATATCATCCGTATGTTAATTGTTGAAAGGAGCTGATAATACATGGGAGTTTTTATGCCGTATTTTTTAAAATTCAAATACAAACTTTTAGGAATCTGTTACTCTGTTATCTATAGACCCAACAACACTCCTCTGAACCTCCCCTACTTCCTGCCTCTCCTAACTCTTAGAGTAGTAACATGCTAGAATGTACCTACAGTCCCATTGGTATGTCCTATAATTACTCTAAGTTCACATTCTCCCACTATCCGTATTCCGCCCTCACAATAACCAAAGCAGTATTCTTTCAGCTCCAGGGATCCTGTAGGCAGGACTGGCAACAAGAGGTGGGAGTCTGCTCTTTCTGCCTCTCAGGCAGTTATGTGGTTGGCCAAACTTGGTCCCTCTGTGCTCTCATTTCTATACCTGCTTACCTCTCCTCTGCCTTTTCTTCAAGATGGTAAAAGCTTGCAATAAAAACAAATACAAAATGCAGTAATTAATAGCCAATTCCAAGCCAACCCAGCATCCCTACTAATAAACCTCAACACTTGCAAAAAGAACAATAAATTCTGCCCCCTCTGGTTCTGAGGTGGTCTCTTTTATACACTCCGTGTGTGTGTGTGTGTGTGTGTATGCGGATAAGTGTGTCTACATATATATTTATTTTCCTTTATTTCCCATCCAGGGAGGGGCAGAATAATGAACTGCGTGCGTCAGGGAAGATGAATCTGAGATACTAGGGAGCAGTGCAGTAAAAAGATTAAAGTGTTATTATTGTTGGGTTTTTTTCCCCCATGGTCCATTGTGACAGCTCGACCGTCATCTGTAAAAAATGTCTCAGCGAGAGATAATCATCGGAAACTCAATAAAGCGTCAGGGGGAGCCTCAGCCCCCATCAATCACTGGGTGCCTGGAAAATTTCAGCCCTGTCTCCTTTCCTGCTATCCATATAAATGTCTCTAATATATTTTGTGTGGTGTGTGGGACCCATCCCTGATTTGGAACTTTTGATGAAAAAATATTTATACACAAAATATGTAAATCAGTTAAAAAATCACAGGACCAGTTCTTCGCTACCCCATCCCATGTTTTCTCATTTTTATAAATGCATCAAATTTATTTTTTAATAAAACATGTCAACTAGTCTATCTCCCTCTCCTAGTAAAATATATATACAGGTTTGGAGGGCTAGAAGGATGAACACAATTACCCTACTGGCTGATACACTTAATCTTGAAGTTGACCAAAAGGCCTGATGGATTGATGTTATGTTGTCCATCCTGGTGACTCTATAGTGGCCAGCATGACTAAGAAGTGACATGTAGAACCACTGGCCCTGGAGGTGCAACAAGGCTCTGACAGTGATGAGGAAGCGTCAGGGACATTATAAAAATAAATAAGTTGCCCAAACAGCTTTAGGCCTGGCGGATTCCCAAGCCTTCCAAGACTTTGGACAAGCTGGAGATCTTGGATACACATGGGGGGCACAGAGATTGATATAGTTGCTCGGTTCTCTACAAGATCAGAAGACAGTTCTGCTGATATTCAGCACAATCTCTATGCCTCAGTGTTCTTTGGTGCACATAGTATCAATAAATGTGGACAGCAGCTAAGGCTATCATCATTACCAGCCCCCCATCCCCACCCCAGCTTCTCTACCTGGGAAGTAATCAATTCCCACGGTGCCCTATCATCTGGGACCTTCAAGGCTTCTTGCAGTCTCAAGGGTATAAAGTCCAATCATTTGATCGGATCCCAGTTTACTAACTGATTATAACTCTCTAAAATGAATATTTTGCTGTACAATGATTTATCCTAACAAGTTCAATTCTTTTTTTGTTTCCTACCTCCTAATGTTTTAAATATAACATACCCCTTCTTTGCAAACACCTAAGTGCACCCACCTACAGGCCTTCCATAAAACCTCCTTATAATAAACCCTTGCTGGTGGCACAGTGGATAAGGCACCGGCCTGCGAAACCAAAGGTCGCTGGTTTGATTCCCCAGCCAGGGCACATAACCAGGTTGCAAGCCAAGTCTCCAGCCAGGTCTGTAGCTGGAGGCAGGTGAAAAGCAACCATACATTGATGTCTCTCTTCCTCTCTCCCTTCCCCTCTCTCTAAAAATAATAAATAAAATCTTAAAAAAAAAACAAACTTCCTTAGACTTCAAGGTCTTCGACTGCTTCTGTCAAAGATTGTCTTCTTTAAGTTCTGATAGTTCTTGTTATCTGTACATCTGACTGGATACTAGTTAAATACTGTCTTGGTCATGTATTTGATCTTAATTATTATTAATTACTACTTCTGCTAGCACCTTACATTTGCATGATACCTTGTATTTTCTCAAGTTAGTTCTTTCATTAAGTACTTCAATTTGACCTTTATAATAAACCTATAGTATATGAAATATTCTCTACAGTTAAGATAATCAAGGTTCAGACAGAGAATTGTTCAAGGTCACATAGTTAAGTGATGGACAACCATTCCCTGCACTCAATGTTTGGCTCTTTGTTGGTAATAGTTTGCTACCACTGAAAAGCATTTGGCAGGCAATGTCAAAGTCTCTAAAGTTCGCATGAAGTTCCATGAGAGTATGATAAGGATAATGATATAAAAACAGAAGTTTATATTAATGATTCCTTTTATGCTCTGGTTTAGGGATAAATATACTATTTCTCCCAATAATCTTTATTTCATAAAAAGGAGACAGAGCCTCTGAGGAGTGCGGAAGTTGCTTCCGGTGTCGCAGGTGTTCTGTACATCCATACTACAAGGCATAAGCACACAGCCTCTCTACAGGTGACGCTGAAGTGGCAAAACAAGGTCTCCTGTTCAGAAGAGGTTTTTAAAGCAGATCAAGCATAAGGTCATGGTTAACACCTGTAGTCTACCTCATGCTACTCAAAGGGTGAGGATCTGTTGGAAATGTAAAATTTCTGGTCACACCTCAGACCTATTATGATCAGAATTTCTGGGGGGTGGAGGCCAAGAATCTGTTTTAACAAGCAAGCTTTCCAGGCAACTCTTACTTCCTTGGAAGCCTTATTACTCCCATCTGAGTTTGTGCTCTCCTAGGGCATACATCCTTTCTGCTGTGACTAGGTAGGGCTGTGTACATAGTGGGTGTTGGGTGATTAACTTACATACTAAATAGATGAACTAGGATGATCAACTCCTTGGTATGTCCAGAGTAGGAGGGGAAATATTAGAGGGCAGTTCCATACCGCCAGTGGGGACTCCTAGTCATCTCCTGAATTTCAGGGCACTTGTCCACTGGTTTGTGATGTGTCAGCTTGAACTGTCCTGTCCCCCAAATGAAGACACAGAGATGCGGAGGTCAGCTGCAGCAAGTGATAATTTGTAGCCACTGAACTGTGGGAAGGGGGCCACACATGGACTGATAAGGGTGACTATGATAGGTGCAGCCTGGATAGCCAGGGCCTCTTCCCCTAGAAGGGCCCTATGCCAACCCAGCTTCTGCACAACTCATCTTTATTCCACTGCCATTTGGAGCTGAGACGAGAAGCTGATTTACAGTCTTCTCTGGCCACGTTTCTGCCATGTTTTATTGTTTTAATTGTACATATGAGAGGTGCTCAGAGTGCTCGCTTGCATTTCTGACAGCCCAAGACACCCAATGTTTATAACAGTTACTTACAAGCAGCCAGCGGCGTCCCTGGCTGGGCGACTTGTTTTCTGTTACCGCTAATTTACGGCCTCTTCCACCTGAGGATTGAGGCCCACCACCCATCAGCCAGCCACAAGTGGAGCTCTCCTAGAGTGGGCACGGGTGGAGCTCATGGCACTGAGTGGAATGTGGTTAAGATCAGGGAATGAGTTGGTAGAGCAGCAGCTGTGATTGCCATGCTCCCCTCCATAAGTGTCCCCTCACCGTGCCTTCACTCAAGCTGTGTTCCCTGCTCAAACTCTTCTTTTTTCCAGGTTTCTTCTTCACCCTCCAAAGCTCAGGTCAAAACCTACTTCTTTTAAGTGCATTACTTGCTCTGATGGTAAGCACAGAGTTCCTTGAACCTTAAAAATCACATGGCTGCCCTGGCTGGTAGCACACTGGATAAGGTGCCGACTTGCGAACCCAAGGGTCGCTGATTCAATTCCCCAGCCAGGGCAAGTAACCGGGCTGCAAGCCAGGTATCCAGCCAGGTCCATGGCTGGAGGCAGGTGAAAGGCAACCATACACTAGTGTTTCTCTCCCTCTCTGCCTCTCTCCCTTCCTCTTTCTCTGGAAATAAATTTTTAAAAAAATCACATGGCTGACATGGACCTTAGAGGTTATATAACCCAACAAGCCAGGGCAAAAATACCCTTTACAGAATCCCTGGACAGACATCTAGCCTCTGTCAGTGTCCCTTGAGTGGTGAGTTGCTCAACAGCTCTAAAGCAGGTACTGAATGAATCTGCCTTACACCAAACCAAAGCCTACCTCCATAAAGAAATTCTTTATCAAAGGTTACTATGTCTACATATGATTATTTCTAGTCATCCAAACAACCCCATAACATAGGTATTGTTATCACTGACACAAATGAGAAAATTGAAATTCACTTTCTTAAGATCACACAGCTAGTGATAGCTTAGATCACAGGTGGCAATCACAAGGCCTGCAGACTGAATTGGGCCCTCCACCTTGTTTCCTCCAGCCCAGCACTTTCAGCCAGGCACCTTGTTTCTACCTGGCGCACTTAACTGTTAAGGAATAGTTACATTTATACAGTCCTAAAATTACATTTGGCCTTTGAAGGCAACCGTGAGGTTGCTGTGGCCCCCGGTGAAAACGAGTTTGACACCCCTGGCTTAGATGAACCATGACTGCCTGGCACCAAAAGCCTGACCTTTGTTTCTCCAGAACACTATCATGCCTCTGAATATGCCATTCTAGGGAGTGGAAAGAATGGACAGAACGAACAGGCCAATAAGGTTTCCACTCCAAACATTCCACATTGCCTACAAAAGCAAACCTGCCCAGAGCCATCAACACTGACAAAGGTGGAAGATACTGTGATGTGGAGAGCTGAGCAGGCTCTTTTCTTTTCCCCTCACTGTTCTAGATTTATTTGGTGTTTTAATTGGTATGTCATTTGGATAGTTGGATATATTATTTATATGCGGACTTTTCTTTTTACATTGCAGGGCAATGTACACTAATCTGATTCATGTAGCACACAAAGTAAGATCCTTAAGAACAGTTACGCACAAGACATGCATTACTAGATTTATACATTGGATCCCAGGATGTGATTGATTGGAGAAAAAATGCTGAACTAGGCACGATGGGTAAAGGAATCACAAGTTATATCAACAGTGAGCACCATTTGGTTAGAAGGGCAACTGTAGTATATGCAACATTGGTAGTTGTACCTTTGACGAGGTGGAACTATTACACTCTAAATAGTTGAAGACTACAAAGGATAGGTTCCATCCAGCATCAGGATAGAGATGCAGAGTTTTATGGACCATTACTATTTCCATGTCTAGGATTGATGTTTTTAGTCACAGATAAGATAAAAGGGACCATATGCACCATCTCCAACTAAAATCCTGTTGTAACCTAGACAGTGAGGTGGTACATTAGAAGATTTCACAACTGCAGCTGTTTCTGGATCCTCCAAGTGCATCTGCACTCTTCTTCAAACAGGCCTCTTCCTCAGGTGCCAGTCACCTTCCCAACCTTTGAGATTGCATTCTGTCTCAAGATGCAAGGAGCACAAAGGAAGATGTCTTTTTTGTTGTTTTTTTCCATACAGACCCTTGATCATGTAATCAAGGGAAATTGGATGCACCCACCTAAGATTCTTCATTTTACTTTCTGCTAAATCTGCCACAGATAGTCCAATGGCCCAGGATGCGTAGCCTTTCAGTTTGATCACCTCAGAAGCACTGTCAACCACCTGTTTGTCAACTTCTTTCCACTATTCTTTATCTGCATTGGTGCCTAAATCGGGGTGCAGAGTGTTTAAAGAGACACCTGCAACATTCACTCCACCTCACACAGGCACACTAGAGTCTCCATGTTCCATGTGCCTATGTGGAGTGGAGTGAATGGAACCAGGTGATGGAACCAGGCTGAATTCAGGTTGTAACCACTTCTAATTAACACAGTTTTTGAGAAAATTGCTTATTTTCCAAGCCATGTAAGTCAAGGTATCTACCGGATTGGAAATATAAACAATGTGCAGCTGGGACTATATTTTACAACATTAGGAATGATGAATTTAAAGAGGTTCACTCTACACTGTACAAAATTAAAATGGCTTTCTCCCTCTTGCTGATGTATCCCAGCTGTGATAATAACCAGCTTGGACTTTGCAGTCACATTATAGTCTTTGTCAGAGACAATTTTTGGTGTTCTAAGGAAAAGGCTACCATGTTGGTGATCCATCATCTCTCCCCTTAATTTGTCTTCCATGACAGCAACAAGAGCAAGTTCATCTGCCAAGTCCTTCATTAAGATATTGATGGCATAGGCCATGCCAACAGCACCAACCCCAATAACTATAATCTTATTCTGAGGGCTTTGTTCTTCTGTAAGAAGATTCATGATCAACTGCTCCTTGAGAGTTGCCATATATGACTTAGAATCAAAAGGAATTGGGTGTCATTGGCTCATGGCATTAGATCCAGACTTGGTGGCAGTTGCTCTGGTGCCAGGCTCTTTAATAAGGAGCAATGGCCAGGTGTGAAACAGAAGCATTTCAACAGAAATAGGGCAACCAATTACAAAGTCTCAGCAAGAAGGGCACATAAGTTTCTTTGCTCTTCAGGCTGTGACTCTTCTGAGCAGGCAGAACAGATTATACAGCCTCTCTGAAAGAACACAAAGCAATTGCTCGAATGTTCTTTGGTCTCATCCTCACACCTTAAAATGAGGATAAATTAGGGATTTATCCCCTCGCCTGCATCACTTTAACATCTTTCCTTGGGCAGTTTCAATCACATCCATTGTTTTAACTCCCAACCAAGTGTTGGTGACTCCTACATTCCTACTTCTTGCCAGACTTCTTTGAACTCTAGAACCACGTGTCTGTTCACCCAAATCAGAAATCAAGGGATTACCATGGGGGTCTCCTTTTCCATTATTCCCACAATCCATTCAGAACTCAACCTCCCCTTAATATTTTTCTAATATCTATTTTCATCATTCCCAAAGATCAGTTTTAGAAATCACCACAAATGATAGGTGCACTTTGGGGGAGAGAAGCATAACTTCTCTTCCAATTCTCAAAAGGGGTACATCATCCCCTTAAGGTCAAAAAGAGTCGAGAGTAATTGCTAATTCCTCTCCTCCAATTCATTCTCCACCTTGTCAGAATGGTCCAACTAAAATGTAAACATAAACTGAGCATATGCCTACTTAAAACCTTTTGATGGCTTTCAGAAAACAGTATGAGTTCCCTAGAACTGCCTTACAAAATTCTTCCCATGCAGAACCTCAATTCTCTCTCCACTCTTCTTGCTCTTCTCAGCACTATGGCAGATAATTCTACCTGCTGTTACCTAACCACCTCATGTTTTTATTTATAATGAGCTTTCTGCCTAGGAGGTTCATCCCTCTTAGTCTGCCTGGCAACTTCTGACTCATTCAACGTCATTCTGTGCCGCTTCCCTGACACCTGCCTGCCATTCAGTAGAACTTATCATTAACTATATCAGTGCTACCTACATCCTTTGTACATCTGCCTTTGCATTTAACATTTTGCGCTGTGGTGCTTTGTTCACAAGTCTGTCTTACTTGACTGGGAGCACTACTGAGGGACTAGACCATGTAAATTCATTTTTGTATTCCCAGCATCTGGCACAGTGCCTGATACTCAGTAAAGGCATGCTGAGTTCTAACTAAATAAAACTAATAAGCAATTACAACTGTAGAATTTTACAGTTGCAATTTGCAACTTTACAATTTGCACATTATATGCTTTATCTCTTGATCTGCACAATACTAATAAGGTAGACAAGGGATATTTTACTGGGTTTTAGGGAAGTCTTGCCAAGGTCACAAACTACAACTTACCACCTCCCTTTAGCACTTAGCACAGGCAGAGGCCCACAGAAATGTCTATTAGAAATCTGATAAACTCTGGTACTACCTCTATGTTCCAAAAGTGAAGAACTGTCCAAGCTCACTAAGCATGCAACTTTCCTGTGAATTCACCTAGACACACTCTGGGCGAGGGGCTTGCACCTCTTGTTCTATTCTACCCTCCTCACACATTCTCTTAAGTTAGATAACTCCTCATGAACAAGCCAGTTCAATCCAAAGAAAAGAGAGTAACAGGATCCTTCTGTTTCTGTCTACTTCATCAATGAGAATGATTAACAAGAGCTGCATATAGTGCCTTGCATACAGTAGGCAATTAATAAATATTGGTTGAATGGATGAACTAATGACACCTATAATGGAAAAAGAAAATAAAAATATGGCTAAAAAGGAGATTAAAGCTTAGTCTGCTAAGAAGAGAAGAAAGCTTGAAATGATACTAAGGGACTCACTCTCTAGCCATACAGCCCATAAATTTGGAGAGCAGAACACATCCAAACTGATATACCAGGGAAAAGCAGATGAGCTGCCAGAAAACTGTGGTATGCAAAGGTAGTTTGGAATTTTTTAAAAAAGTGCAGAGAGAGGAAAATCTTGCAAGCTGCAGAACAGTGAGTTTATCAATGATTCCTGACAAAAATGTTTAGAATGTAAAAAAAATATTTGTAAAACACTTAGGTACTAGTATGGGTTCTTATGGAGGACACCAGACCTTGCCAGAATAACCTAACATCCTTTTGGGAAAGGCTTCCTGGGCAAGAAAACATGACAAATGCTAAGTAGCAAGAAAGCTGAGAAAATCTCTTAAAAATTTATGGATAGGACAAAGAAATAAAGGATTAAAAATAATAAAGTATTGTAGATTTACAGTTGTGAATGGTGAATAATACTTTAAAATTGTCTTGATCCTATGTATCCTAAGGCCCCATACTTTAACAGAATCCTTACAAACATTTTAATCAGGCACACATGTCCTGATCACTGTGCCTCAGTTGGTTGGACACAGTCCTGTAAACTAAAAGGCTGCCAGTGTGATTCCCAGTCAGAACACATTCTTGGGTTTCAGGTTCAGTCCTTAGTTGAGGTGTGTATAAGGCAACCAATCAATGTTTCTATCTCACTTCAATGTTTTACTCCCTCTTTTTCTCCCTCATTTCCCTTCTCTCTAAAAGTAAATAAATAAAATCTTGAAAGGAAAGAAAAGACTGGCACATAAAGTTCATGATGACAGGGATCTTATCTAACTGAAATGCCTAGGACAATAGCTGCTAGATAGGCATGTGACCAATAAAAAAATTTAAATAATTTTGAATAAACAAATTAATCCATAGAAAGTCTATTCACTAAATTTGTAGGTCATACAAAATAAGCAAAGATACTTAATGTTTTAATCTTTATTTCATGATGGATATAATGGCCTTTCCCAGTATTTTTGTTGTCTACCTATCTATCCACTTACTTAGAATGTATGCTGGCTAATGTAAGAATAAAAAAAATTCAGAGAACTCAGGGAAGATGGCGACAGAGTAGAGAGCAGTGCTGATGGTGTTCTCGAGTACCAAAGCAGCTAAAGGACAAGACAGGGAGCGTGACACGTCTTCAGGACCCTAGGAATTGGAACGGGCAGCATCTGGACACAGGGGAGCACAGCCCAGAGGCAGAGGAGGCCAGTAGGACAGTAGGTGAGGCGTTCCCGACCGGCCAGCCGGCGGGCCGAGGTCGGCTCTGGTCAGGGGCGGCTCTGCCCAGAGGGGTGCGTTTGACCGAGGCCAGCTCCGGGCTCCCTTGGCGACTGGAAGTCTCAACAGTGAAGTGCGGGCAGCGAGGGCAAACACCATAGGGAACGCGGAATTGAACTCTTGCAGGGGAGGGACTGTGTGAGAGACTCGCTCCGCACGGGGCTAGAGGCGGAGGAGAAGAGTCCTACAGGAGGCCAGAGCAGAGGAGCAGGAGGTGCACCAGTGGGGCGGCGAGAGGGCCAAAAACGGTGCTGCTGGGCCACTGGGGAAACAGCAGCTGGAAGCCCCTGCGGGGAGGGTGTGTGTGTGGGGGGGCAGCCCTGCGCAACCACACAGGCCCCCATGCTCCGCAGGAAACTCCAAATGGCCAGCCGGTGAGCTAGAACTAGTGGCGAGGGTAACTGACCCACCATTGCCGGAAACAAAGGCCGCACCGCCCACGCCTGGGAGGGGCTCATCACAGAGGCCGCGTAAAGGGCTTCACGGAGAGCTGGTTGGCTTGGAGGAGTGGTGCCCGCCCTGGAAGGGCGGGACAGTGTAGGCGGACCCCGGACAGTGTTGACGGACAGGGGTGGCCTCCTCCCGGAACTGCGGGGGACAGGGCCAGTTGTCATAGGGACCAGCGAAGTTGCGGGCTGCCCTGCAGAAGTGCTGGGTGCTCATCACGGGCAGGAACCTCCGTCAGGAGTGGGAGGGGGCACCCTTCGGGCTCCAGAACACTGGCAGCCCTAAAACCCAGCCAGGCTGCGGAAGGCCCAGCCTACCTGGGGGTAGACACTCAGAATCAGCCCTACTGTGACAATCAGAGGCCCTGCCACGCGCCAAGACCGGCTAGAATATAGACTATAGACTGTAAAGTCCTGACCAAGAAAAAGAGGCAGCCTCAGGAAAGGGATTGCTGCCAATCTCAAGCACCTGAGTTATACTGAGAGCAATAGGAACTATTAATCCCCAACATATCCTTTGCAAAAGATACTTCTCACATATTCTTAATCCCCACCATACCTCAATCCACCTTAATACCCAAGACCCTCCTCCTACTCTTGAATTAAAGTCCACTCACTCTGTGGCTATAACGCATTCCCAGTCCTCAATCTAAGTATTCCTCCCTTCCCCAGCCTTTCTAAACCTTTTCTTTATTCTTTTCTTCCCTCCTCTTTTTTTTTTTTTAACTTTTCTTTTTCTTTTCTTCCTGGTAAAGCCCACAGGTTCTGGCTCCACCTGGACCAATCAGAAATCATAAAGGGGGAACACACAGCTAAAACCTTTCTTTATTAATATTGATTTCTCTTTTTCTTGTGACTTTCTCCTCCCCTCCTTTTTTTTTTTTTTTTTTTTTCTTACTTTCTTTCTTTCTCCTTTCTTTTCTCCCTGATAAAACCCACTGGTCCTGGCTCCACCTGGACCAAACAGAGACCATAAAGGGTGAACAGACACCTAAACCTTTTCTTTATTAACATTGATTTCTCTTTCTCTTGTGACTTTCTCCCTTTTTTTCTTTCTTGTTTTTTTTTCTCCCTCTGCTACAAGCCCTCAGGTCCAGGCTCCATCTGGACCAGTCAGGGATTATTAAGGGTGAACATCCATCTAAACCCTTTCTTTTTATTATTATTATCATTTTTATTTCTTTTTTCCTTTTGCATTTTTTTTTGTGTGTGTGTGGTTTGGTTTGGTTTGGGTTTTTTTTTTTTTTTTTTTTTTTTTTTTTTTTTTTTTTTTTTTTTTTTTTTTTTTTTTTTTTTTTTTTTTTTTTTTTTTTTTTTTT
>PVIW01016009.1:0-17929 GCA_004026585.1 Noctilio leporinus | reverse complement strand
AATTTTGCTGATATTTTCTTTAGCTGAACAGAAACTTTTCAATTTGATATAGTCCCATTTGTTGATTCGTTCTTTGATTTCCTTTGCCCTTGGTGAAGTATCAGTAAACATATTTTTACGTAGGATATCCAAAAGTTTACTGCCTATATTTTTCTCCAGGACCTTTATGGTGGCACTGCTTATGTTTAAATCCTTTATCTATCTTGAGTTTATTTTGGTGTATGGTGTAAGTTGGTGGTCTAGTTTTATCTTTTTGCATGTTGCTGTCCAGTTCTCCCTATACCATTTGTTGAAGAGACTGTTTTTACTCCATTGGATGTTCCTTCCTCCTTTGTCAAATATTAGTTGACCATAGAGTCCTGGGATAATTTCTGGGCTCTCTATTCTGTTCCATTGATCTACATGTCTATTCTTATGCCAGTACCAGATAGTTTTGATGACAGTAGCCTTTTAGTATTGTTTGAAGTTCGGTATTGTGATTCCTCCTACCTGTTCTTCTTTCTCAAGATTGCTGTGGCTATTTGTGGGCATTTTTGGCTCCATATAAATTTTTGAAGTATTTTTTCTATTTCTGTGAAGTCTGTCATTGGTATTTTAATTGGGATTGCATTGAATATGTAGATTGCTTTGGGTAGTATGGATATTTTAATGATGTTAATTCTTCCCATCCATGAACATGGTATATGCTTCCATTTATTTGTATCTTCCTTGATTTCTTTCTTCATTGTTCTGTAGTTTTCTGAGTACAGGTCTTTTACCTCCTTAGTTAAGTTTATTCCTAGGTACTTTATTTTTCTTGTTGTTATGGTAAATGAGATTTGTATTTTCACTTCTATTTCTGTTGTTTCAATATTGGTATACAAAAATGCTTTTGATTTCTGTATATTGACTTTATACCCAGCTATTTTGCTAAATTTACTGATCAGGTCGAGTAAGTTTTTGGTGGAGCCAATCGGGTTTTGTATTTACACTATCATATCATCTGCAAATAATGACAGTTTGACTTCCTCCTTTCCAATTTGGATACGTTTGATTCCTTTTTCTTTTCTGATGGCTATACCTAGAACTTCCAAGACAATGTTGAATAGAAGTGGAGAAAGTGGACAGCCTTGTCTTGTTCCTGATCTTAGGGGGAAAGCTTTTAATTTTTGCCCATTGAGTATAATGTTGGCTTCAGGTTACTCATAGATGTCCTTTATGATGATGAGGTTTGCTCCCTCTATTCCCATTTTGTGGAGGGTTTTTATTATAAATGGTTACTGTACTTTATCAAATGCTTTTTCAGCATCTATTGATATGATCATATGGTTTTTGTCTTTCAATTTGTTGATGTGGTATATTACATTTATTGATTTATGAATGTTGTACCATCCTTGCATCCCTGGGATGAAACCCACTTGATCATGGTGTATGATCTTTGTAATGTACTGCTGAATCCGGTTGGCCAATATTTTGTTGAGAATTTTAGCATCTATGTTCATCAGAGATATTGGCCTGCAGCTTTGTTTCTTAGTTGTGTCTTGACCTGGTTCTGGGATTAGAATAATATTGGCCTCATAGAAAGAGTGTGGGAGTCTTCCATTTTCCTGTATTTTTTTTTTTTTTTTTGGTATAGGTTGAGAAGGATAGGAGTTAGTTCTTCTTGAAATGTTTGGTAAAATTCATCTGTGTAGCCATCTGGTCCAGGGCTTTTGTGCTTTGGGAGATTTTGGATTACTTCTTTAATTTCACTAGTTGTTATTGCCCTATTCAGGCTTTCTGTTTCTTCTGGGTTCAGTTTTGGTAGATTATACCTTTCCAGAAATGTGTCCATTTCATCCAGGTTGTCATATTTCTTGTCATATAGTTGTTTGTAGTAATATCTTACAATCTTTTGTATTTCTGAGCTATCAGTTGTGATTTCTCCTCTGTCAGTTGTGATTCTGTTTATTTGGGTCCTCTCTCTCTTTTTCTTGATGAGTCTGGATAAAGGCTTGTCAATGTTGTTAATTTTTTTCAAAGAACGAGCCCCTGGACCTGTTGATTCTTCGAATTGTAGTTTGAATCTCAGTTATTTAGTTCTGCTCTGATCTTGATGACTTCTTTCCTTCTACTTCCTCTGGGCTTTATTTGTTGTTGCTACTCTAGTTCTTGCAGCTTTGTGGTTAGGTCATTTTTATAAACTTCTTGTGACCTTTTTTGGAAGGCCTGTATTGCTGTAAATTTCCATCTGAGCACTGCCTTTGCTGTGTCCCATAGGTTTTGAGGTGTTGTGTGTTCATTGTCATTTGTTTCCAGGAACTTTTTGATTTCATCTTTGATCTCATTGCTAACCCCTTCATTGCTAATAAGCATGTTATTCAGTCTCCATGAGTTAGAGAATTTTTGGTTTTTTCCCCTGAGATTGGTTTCTAGTTTCAAGCCATTGTTATCTGAGAAAATGCTTTGTATGATTTCAATTTTCCTGTATTTGTGGAGGCTTGTCTTGTGACATACCATGTGGTCTATCTTGGAGAATGATCCATGCGCATTTGAAAAGAATGTGTATTTTGCTTCTTTGGGGTAAAAGACTCTGTATACATCAGTTAGGTCCATTTCCTCTAGAGTGTTGTTCAATGTCATAACATCTTTGGGGATTTTTTGTTTGGAAGCTCTGTCAATTTTTCATAGTGGGGTATTAAAATCCCCTACTATTAGTGTATTGCTGTTTATATCTTTCTTAAAGTCTTCCAAGTTTTTTCTTATATATTTCGGAGCTCCTATGTTGGGTGTGTATATGTTTATCAGAGTTATATCTTCTTGATGGATTGTTCCCTTAAGTATTATATAACGTCCTTCTTTGTCCCTTTTTATGGCCTTCATTGTAAAATCTATTTTGTCTGAAATAAGTATTACTACTCCAGCTGTTTTTTCATGTCCATTTGCTTGATATATAGTTTTCCATCCCTTCACTCTCAATCTGTGTCGATCTTTTGTTCTGAGGTGGGTCTCTTGAAGACAGTATATGTATGGGTCATGTTTTCTTATCCATTCGGCTACCCTATGTCTTTTGATTGGTGCATTTAATCCATTTACATTTAAGGTTATTATTGATGGATACTTATTTATTGCCATTGTCTTCTGTTGAATCTGTATTCCTCTTTGGCTTTCTCTGTTTCTTCATTATATTTATTTATTTATATATTTAAAGCAGACCCTTTAGCATTTCTTACAATGCTGGTTTGGTAGAGATGTATTCCTTTAGTCTTTTTTTTTTTTTTGTCTAGGAAACTCCTTATTTCTCCTTCTATCTTGAATGAGAGCCTTGCTAGATACAGTATTCTTGGTTGCAGGACTTTGTTTACCATGACTTGAAATACTTTTTGCCATTCCCTTCTGGCTTGAATTGTTTCTGTTGAATGATCATTTTATAGCCTTATTGGAGCCCCTTTGTATGTTATTTGTCTTTTCTCTCTTGATGCTTTTAGGATTCTCTCTTTGTCTTTGAAATTAGCCATTTTAATAATAATGTGCCTTGGTGTTGGTCTGTTTGGGTTGATCTTCATTGCAACCCTCTGTGCTTCCTGAACTAGATTAATGTTTTCACTCCTCATGTTAGGAAAATTTTCTATCATTACTTTTTTGAACAGGTTTTCCATTCCTTGTTTCTCTTCTCCTTCTTGTATCCCTATGATACGGATGTTGTTACATTTCATGTTGTCCTGCCGGTCTCTTAAACCCTCTTCAGTCTTGTTCAGGCTTTTTTTATTCTCTTGTACCGTCTTGGAGTATTTGTCTACATTATCCTCCAACTTGCTGATCCGGTCCTCTGCCTCCTCTAACCTACTGTTAATTCCTTCTACTGTATTCTTCAATTCCGAAATTTTATTCTTCATTTCCTCCTGGCACTTATTGATAGTTTCCATGTCCTTTTTCATGCTGTTGTAGCTCTCAGTAAGTTCCTTGTAACTTCCCTGGTGTTGTTTATAGTTTCCTTTGAGCTGTCTAAGCTCATTGAGTTTCTCTATCATCATTCTTTTGAATTCCTTATCTGATATTTCATGTGCCTCTGTTTCATTTTGTGGTCTTTCTGGGGATTCTTCCTTTTCTTTTGGTGATGGACTGATTCTTTTTTCCCCCATTTTGGGTATCTGTTGTTGCTTGCTTTTTGTTTTTTTTTGTTTTTTTTTCCCTTGGATTAATCTGCTTTGCTTCCTTGCCTTAGTTGAGCACCCTTCTGTGTTAGGAGATTTGTGGAGTTCAGTGTTGCAGTCTCCCAGATTTTCTCCACTTGTTGTTCTTGGTGTGGCCTTTATTTGGGCTGTCTGGTTGTATTCTGGATTGGTTGAGTATGTTGCTCCTTTCATTCCAGTCAAGATGCTCCTTCTATCCTTTCTCACAGAAATGAGGAGAAGGAGAATCAGAAAGCTTCAAGTATGGGTGAACAGTGTAAGCCTATGTATATAGTTGCAGCATCTACCTCCCTGTTCACCCTTAGTGGTCCCTGATTGGTCCAGGTGGAGCCAGGACCTATGGGCTTTTAGCAGGAAAAAAAGAAAAGAGAAAAAAAATGATAATAATAATAAGAAGAAAGGTTTTAGATGGCTGTTCACCCTTAGTAATCCCTGATTAGTCCGGATGGAGCCAGGACCTGAGGGCTTTTAGCAGAGATAAAATAATAATAATAATATACATAATAAGTGAAAGGGTTTAGGTGGCTGTTTACCCTTAATGATCCCTGATTGTTCTAGGTGGAGCCATGACCTGTGGGCTTATAGCAGAGAAAAAAAAATTTTTAATTTAAAAAAGAAAAAGAAAAAAAAAAGAGGAAAAAATAGCAAGAAAAAGAAAATAATAATAATAAAGAAAGGGTTTGGTGGCTGTTCACCCTTTATGATCTCTGATTGGTCCAGGTGGAGCCAGGACCTGTGGTCTTTAAGAGGAAGAAAAGAAAGAAAAAAGAGGAAGAAAAAAGAAAAAGAAAAAGGAAGAAAGAAAAGAATAAACAAAGGGTTTAGGTGGCTGGGGAAGGGAGGAATACTTAGATTGAGGACTGGGAATTTGTTGTAGCCAGAGAGCAAGTAGACTTTAAGTCAAGAGTAGGGAGAGGGTCTTGGGTATTTAGGTGGATTGAGATAGGGGAGGATTAAAAATATGTGAGAAGTAACTTTCGAAAATGATATGTTAGGGATTAATAGTTCATGTAGCTCTTGGTATAACTCAGGTGCTTGAGATGAGCAGCTATCCATTTCCTGAGTCTGCCTCTTTTTCTTGGTCAGGTCTCTGCAGTCTATAGTCTAGCTGGTCTTGGAGTGGCAGGGCCTCTGATTGTCACAGTCAGGGCTGATTCTGAGTGTCCCCAGATAGGCTGGGCCTCCAGTAGCCTAGCTGGGTTTTAGGGCTGCTGGTGTTCTGGGGCCTGCAGGGTACCCTCTCCAACTCTTGGCAGAGGCTCCTGCCTGTGAAGGGCACCTGGCAACCCTTCAGGGTGGCCTGCAACCTCGCTGGTTCCTGTGATGACTGGCCCTTACCCTGACCCCGAAGCTCCTGGAGGAGGCAGCCCCCTACTGCCAACAGTGCCAGGGGTCTGCCAACACTGCCCAGCTCCCTCAGGTGAGAGCCAATCTTCCAAGCTGACCAGCTCTCCGAGGAGTCCTTTACGAGGCTTCTGTGATCTGTGGCCTTTGTCTCGGGCAATGCACGGGTCCGTTGCCCCAGCTGTAAGTTCCCAGCTTGCAGTTTGGAGTTTCCTCGGGAGCCTGGGGGCCTGTGTGGGTGTGCGGGGCTGGGCCTCCCCCCTCGCAGGGGCTTCAAGCTGCTGTTTCCCCAGTGGCCCAGCAGCACCATTTTCGGCTCTCTCGCCGCCCTGGACAGTGCACTTCCCTGCTCCCCCACTCCTGCTTCCTGCAGGACTCTCCTCCTCTGCCTCAGTCCCAGTGAGGAGCTTCCTCTCTCTGTTGTAGAAACCAGGCTTTCACACTGTCCCTCCCCAGCAGGAGTTCAATTCCTCGTTCCCTCTGGCATTTGCCCTTGCTGCCCA
Source organism: Noctilio leporinus (assembly GCA_004026585.1). Lineage (NCBI taxonomy): Eukaryota > Metazoa > Chordata > Mammalia > Chiroptera > Noctilionidae > Noctilio > Noctilio leporinus. The sequence continues at coordinate 11,931 of PVIW01016009.1, read as the reverse complement.
CACTTCACTGCTCAGATTTCTAGTCACCAGGAAGCCTGGAGCTGGCTTCAGTTAAACACGCCCCTCTGGGTAGAGCCGCCACTGCCCAGAGCCGACGTCGGCTCACTGGCCAGTTTGGAACTGTCTCACCTGCTCTCCTGTAGGTCTCTGCTGCCTCTGGGCTGTGCTCCCCTGAGTCCAGATGCTGACTGCTCCAATTGTTAGGGACCTGAAGATGTCTTGCACTCCCTATCCTGTCCTCCAGCTGCTGTGGTACTCGAGAACACCATCAGCACTGCTCTCTACTCTGTCGCCATCTTTGATTCTCCCAATTCTTTTAACATACACTTGTCTTTTCAGTTGTTTTCTTAGCCCTAGCCCACCAAGCCCCATATTATGGCAGACAAGACAAAATATAACAATAAAGTATTTTGTTTTTCCAGATGGATTCTAACCAAAACTGACCTCATTCTGAGGCTCGAAGGCAGAAGCCCTTGGCAGTGAGTGACAAAGAGGAATTAAGGGAAGGGGTCCTCTCAATTACTTATGGTCACTTTGGAATATTATTTTTTTAGTTTCTATTTTTTAATCCTAGTAGTTAAGACAAAGGTTTCTAATTTTTCTCCCAAAAATCTTTTGGCTAACTCCCAATTAATCATTTCTATGTTAAGTACATTCATTTGTCTCTTGGGTTTTGAACAAATCTTTTCTGTCTTAGAGGCTAGCATGTTTTTAATCAGAGCATGCTGTAACTGGCATACTCTATTGTAAATAGGACTGGTAGAAAACATTCCATTTTGACTCCATGCTTATTTGTTTGTTTGTTTTTTAAATTTCTTATAAAGAAAGAAGTATCTTTGAGTCACAAATGCAGGGCAGAGAAAATGTCTTTTCATTCTTACTTCTTTCTCTTGCTATCTAAGCAAATCTTTGATTTCAGTACATGGAATAAATATTTTCTTCATAATACAATTTGTCTGCCTTAAAGTTTAATTAGTTCAAACATAGGAAAAAAGACACTGGGTTAGAAATTTAGTATAAAATAGTAGAAATAGAGAACATTTATTGAATGCATAAAATATACCATTTCTAATGTTGTTATTTTTCTTTTTAAAAAAAAATATATTTTATTTATTATTTTTAGAAAGAGGGGAAGGGAGAGAGGCAGAGAGAGAGAAAGAGACATCAATGTATGGTTGCCTTTCACCTGCCTCCAGCTACAGACCTGGCTGGAGACCTGGCTTGCAACCTGGTTATGTGCCCTGACTGGGAATCGAACCAGCGACCTTTAGGTTCGCAGGCCGGCACCTTATCCACTGTGCCACCAGCCAGGGGTTATTTTTCTATTATATGTTTTCTGTTCTCACAATAATTTTAGGACATATCACTATTCCCAATTTAAAAATAAAGACTAAAGGATCATATATATTAGGTAACTTACTCATGTCATACAACTAAAAGATGGCAGAGTCTTGTTTTAAATTTGGGATTATCTTACTATAGAATTTTATTATTTATTCAGCAACCTCCAGAAATATGTGTTCTATTCCATTACTAAGTTTCAGGTAATTACTTAAGCAGGAGGGTTATTTAATTAATGCCTGCAGATTTTGTGACCATCATGGTATCTGGCATCAATTATACTGTGTAAAAATCCAAGTGGAGTGTAAATTATGGATTTCTAAGATTTGTGATCACCTAGAGGATTGAGAAGAATGAGTGGAATGAGTAGTGAATGTGGTATCAGATTATGATTAGATGTATAATGTTCAAAAGTCACCATTTTTCTCTTAATCTTCATTTTTCAGAGCAGTGTTATATTCCCAGCAAAATTAAGAGGAAGTTACAGAGAGTCCTTGTCCCCACACATGCAGAGCCTCCTCATTATCAACATCCACCACCAGAGTGGTACATTTATTTATGATCAATGAGACTACAGTGATACATCATAATTACCACAAGTCCATTGTTTACCTTAGGGTTCATTCTTGTGTTGTTTGTGTTGCTAATCTTTCAAGCTTCAGTTTCCGCATCTGCAGAATAATTGCTTGTATTTGTAACATGCTTTATTGTTGACAAAATAATTTCTCTCATAGTCTTTAGAATGACTTTTAATTGTTGGGCATTACTAGTTTTTTGGGTTTTTTTTTTTTTTTTTTTTTTTTTTTTTTTTTTTTTTTTCATTTGAACCACTTATTTGTTTCACGGACATTTCTTGAACACCCACTCTGAACTAAGGCACTCAACTAGTATCTTAAACAATAACATCTTAAGTCCTTTATTATCCCACTAAGGTCTTCCACCTGGGTCATACTTGTCCCTCAAAATAGTCTAACATCTCAAGTTACTTTACATCCATCTCCTGTCTCAATCAAAATAATTTGGCTCAGAAGAGAAGATACACCAGACCCTGAAAGATGAAAGATTCTGATTCTGTCACTAATTCCCATGTGTTTTTTCCATGCTATGATGCAAGTAACTCAATGCTAACACTATCTATTTGGAGATAGCACCAGATCTTACAAGACTTAATCACCCTGTCCACCCCCTTCAGACTCCAACTACAAGTCCAGGTTGCAATCTGCACTTTGAACTACCAGCTCTATATCAAATGTCCCCACAACACTCTCTTTGGGTTGACTTAATTAGCTAGAGGGGCTCATAAAACTCAGACAAACATTTTACTTACTAGGTTATAGGTATAGTATAAAAGGACATATAGGGCAAGCTTGGGGAAAGGGCATGGAGCTTCCCTGTACCCTGTGAGAGCTTCATTCTTCCAGTACCTCTTTGTGCTCACCAACCTGGAAGCTCTCTGAAACCTGCACTTTTGGAGTTTTCTGGGGGCTTCATATATAGATAGGCATGATCAATTAAATTCTTGGCTCTGGCTGGTGGCTTAATGGAAAGGTGCTGACCTACAAACCCAAAGGTCACTGGTTTGATTCCCAGTTGGGGTACATAATCAGGTTGCAATCCAGGTCTCCAGCCAGGTCTGTAGCTGGAGGTAGGTGAAAGGCAACCATACATTGATGTTTCTATCCCTCTCTTCCCCTCTGTCTAAAAATAATAATAAATATATTTTTTAAATTCTTTAGTACTAGTGATTGAACTTAATCTCTAGTTCCTCTCCTCCCACAAGGAGTAGGGCTGAAAATCCCAGCCCTCTAATTACCTGGTTGATTCCCCAGCAACCAAACTCCACCCTTAGGTTACTTAAGGCTTTCCAAAATTCACCCTTTTAAATGTAACAAAAGACACCATTATCACTCAACATTTTAAAAATTTCAGGGGTTTTAGGGGCTCTCTGCCAGGAATAGGGGTGAAGGCCTAATATAAATTTCTTATTCTAAACTACAATATTGTAATAGACTGAAATATTTGATTGCTCTTTTTTTTTAAATTTTATTTATTATGTTTTAGAGAGAGGGGAAGAGAGAGAGGCAGAGAGGGAGAGAAACATCAATGTATGGTTGCCTTTCACCTGACTCCAGCTACAGAGCTGGCTGAAGACCTGGCTTGCAACCTGATTATGTGCCCTGGCTGGGAATCCAACCAGCAACCTTTGGGTTTGCAGGCTGGCACCTTATCCACTGTGCTACCAGCCAGGGCTTTTTAAAATTTTGTTTTATTTTTTATTTATTACTTTCAGAGAGAGGGGAAGGGAAAGATTCTGAGAGGAGAAGAGATATTAATGTATGGTTGCTTTTCACCTGCCTCAGCTAAGAACCTGGCTGGAGACCTGGCTTGTAACCTGGTTATGTGCCCTGGCTGGGAATTGAAACAGCAACCTTTGGGTTCACAGACTGGCACCTTATCCACTATGCCACCAGCCAGGGCCTTTGTTGCTCCTTGACTTCATCACATTCAAGCCTGATTTGTTCCATGGCCTTTAGGCTAACAGCTCCTGCTTAGACTTGTGTATAGACATGCTACTCATTAGAGGGATTCTGCTTATGACCTGAAGTTTACAACAATAGTTCCTACCATTTTTCTTCCCTTTGACACAAAAGAAACTTGAACTCTGTACTTTTTTAAGATGCAAATGAGGAACAACTAGAACCTCCTTCTTCTCTGTTGGCACCTTCTTGATCAATAAACCTTTCCTTAGTTCAAACTTTGATGTTTTGAGTTTTGGTATTTTGAGCCATAGGGTGCATGGACTTTGGACCAGTAACAATATTACAAAGTTAGAGTTCCAGCCAAGATGCAGGTATAGGTGGACATGTTGCATCTCCCTCCACAACTAAGAAGGACAGCAACTACCTCAAAACTAAAAGACAACCAGAGGTATCAGGAAATCGAACTGCATGGGAGTCCAACAAATAAAGATATAAAGAAGAAATGCTCATGCAGATGGGTGGGGCAGAGAGAACTTGGTGTGGTGGTGGTGGCAGTGGTGGTGGCCATGGCAGAAAGGCAGTGGCTGTGGCTAGCCAGTGAAAAGCAGTCTCTCAGCAGAGTCTGTTTGTTTAGAGGGCCCCCACAGTCCTAGAACTTCTGCATACACACCCATTCTGGCAACTACACCAGGGTACCAGCTAGAGGGGTGCCAGTCCCATACAGGAAACTGGAGAAGTACTTGGAAAAGGGGCAAGTGCTGAGCGAGCAGCATCATTCCTTTCAGAACACTCCCCCACATTCAGTGCCACAATGTGGTGAAACTAGTAGCCTCACATTGACACATACCTAAGGCTCCACCCCTTACAATGTAACAATTGTGACCACTCTACCTAAGAAACAGAGGCAAACACAGGAGCCTGTCAAGTTGAGAAGACAGAAGTATGGCTAAAAAGAGAAAATAGATCAAGGTTCCAGCAGGAGAAATAAGCCACAAGGAGACAGCCAACCTAAGAGATGCAGAGTTCAAAACATTGGTGATAATGATGTTCACAGATTTGACAGACATGCTTGAGTATGACAAATGTGTAAGGGAAGAAATGAAGGCCATGCTAAGTATAGGAAAATCCACAGAAAATCAATGGCAAAGGGATGGAAACTGAGGTTGAAATTAATGATTTAGAACATAGTCAACCAATACAGAATGAAGAAACAAGAATTGAAAAAAATGAGGAGAGCCTTAGGAATTTCTAGTATAACTTTAAATGTGCCAGCATCCAAATCATAGGGGTGCCAGAAGGAGAAAAGGAAGAAATTGAAACCATATGTGAAAAAATAATTAAGAAAAACTTCCCTAATTTGATGGGGGAAAAAAGATATACAAGTCCAGGAAGCACAGAGTGTCCCAAATAAACTAGAACCAAAGAGGACCAGACCACACCAAGACATTAATTAAAATGCCAAAGGTTAAGGATAAAGAGAAAATTTTAAAAGCAGCAAGTGAAAAGAAGAAAGTTACCTACAGAGAGGTTCCTATAAGGCTATCAGCTGATTTCTCAAAAGAAACTTTGCAGGCAAGAAGAGACTGGCAAGAAGTATTCAAAGTGATGGAAAGCAAGGACCTACAACCAAGATGGTTCTATCCAGCAAAACTATCATTTAGAATGGAAGGGCAGATAAAGTGCTTCCCAGACAAGGTAAAGTTAAAGGAACTCATCATTACCAAGCCCTTATTACATGAAATGTTAAAGGGATGTATTTAAGAAAAAGAAGATCAAAATTATGAGCATTAAAATGACAACAAACACAACTATCAACAGGATCTAAAAAATAAAAACAAAACATTAAGCTAACTATCACAATAGGAAGAGAATCATAGGTATGAGGATCATTTGAAGGGTTATCAGTTGGGAGGAGGAAGAGGGAGAAATGTGGAAATGGTTCAGGGATTAAGAAGCATAATTAGTAGCTACATAATAGATGGGGGAGGGCTGTTAAGAATAGTATAGGAAAGAGAGAAGACAAAGAACATACAGGCAGAACCCATGGATATGACCTAAGGAGGGTAGGACTGTTGGGGGAGAGGGGTACTGGGCAGAAGGGGACAAAGGGAAAAGAAATTGGGACAACTATAACAACCTAATCAATAAAGTACTTAAAAATATTACAAAGGTGCATGTATAGGAGGGTGAAAGGAAGGATACTGAGCATGAAGGGAAGATACCGCGAACATTAGAACATGCATAGGATGCTGGAGAAATTTCAACTGAGGCCAACAACACGAGTCTCTCTCTTTCTTGAAATGATTTAAATGATGGGGTGTGAATTCATTTGGGTAATTTCCCTACAAATAGACTAGAGGAATTGGATAAAACCACTTATCTTTCCATTTAAACTATCCAATTTGCTGAGCCTGTAGGTAGAGTTTAAATAAGTTTGGAGCTGGAATCCAAGTCATCAGACTTGGCACTGGATCAGGGATCTTCTGAGCACATATGGGTTACAGGCATGGGCTTTGGAACCAAATAGATTTCAGATTGAGCTTAGTCTCCAGCATTACCCAACCATATAGCTTTGGGGAAGTTTCCTAACTTCTCAGTGCCTGGGTCCTTACAGAGTACTCATGGTCTTTATCACAAGTGTGTGCTAATAAATGTTTAACAACCAGCTCTCTGGAGGAAAAAAATGCTAAATTGTTGCATTTGCTGATTGCCTATAAGTAAATAGACTCACTATGTATGAATTTCAAGCTACCAAATGTCATGTCTGAACATGGATGTGGGAAGAGATGCAAACATAAATTGATTAAACTGGTACAAGCTGACTCCAACAAGCCCTGCCTATCACAGAGGCTGCTGGGAGGATTGAATAAACACTGCTGATAAAGTGCTCAGTATAGTGCCTGTCAAAGAGCAGGAGCTTAGTAATGTTTGCAGGTGCTTCCTGGCCTCCTGACTTCTAGCAGATCCCCCTTTTCACAGTATCGGGCTGCTTTCTCTGATGTAGCACATGATATATGAATCATGTCTACAGGGACAAGGGCTGAATTGATTAATGTGGGTGAAGTAGTGCTTGCCCATAGATGCTGCCAGCACCCACTGAATGCATTTCTGTAGTTTTGGAATCAGAGTTAAAATAATTTATCAAAGTCAGGCTGCCTGACTGAGAGTTGTTTCCTCACTTGAATGGCATCATTTCATTCTTTCTATCCTACACAGCAAGACCAGCTTCTGGGCCTATCCCTTTGTGGGGGATTTTAGTCATTTTTGGCAATCTGCTTCTCTTTAAGCAGTCCTCCAGGTTTCTGCAGCTATTGCCTCCTGTGGCTTGGAGGGCAGCTTGCAAATGCTTGTGTGCTCCTGACTGGCCCATGTTTATAACCACATGGCACTTCTCTCATTGCTAAGGTGCTATCAAATCTACTCTACTTCAGGCTGTGATATGGAATCTTTTTCATGTATCCACTCTAGTGGAGATAGCCTTCTTGGGTTCCTTGTCCTCTAAATCAAGCTATATTTATACAAGTTAAAATGCATTTGTCTTAGTGAAGATCATACAGCTTAATGGAATCTGTCTGCTTCACTCTTTCATTTTCCCCACTATGTCCTTTGAGAACAGCCACCCTTTTCCCATCTGATGCTCAAAGCTTCAATGCTGTTGCTTCATTCTCACCCCTGCTGGGTCTTCTTGTTATTCCCCAGCTCCTGTCTGTTAAGTGATAAAGGATGGTTCTAAGTTAATCAGGTAAAATGATTTCTGCTGACTTTAGTTCCCAGTATGCAATTCCTTCTACATTATGCAATTTAGATTATTGGAAACATAAACATACATACCTTCAAAAGGTGCCAAGGAATAATGCCAAGAGCTGATCACAAGCATGGTGACAGGGCTATACTGGACAGCAGGTGTGCTGCTCAGGTGAAAGTCAGAGAATTGGGGGCATGGGTAGTCCTGAAATGGTGCAATGTAGGTATAATGACAATGTGACAAAATAATTTTTATTCTAACTCCAGTCAGAGTAGCAATACAATACAGGCAATGATTTTTTAAAAATCTCTCAAACTTTTAAATTTAAAATGACCAAATCTTTAGCTCCCTTAACATAACAGAGCTTAGCCCTGACTGGTGTATCTCAATGGGTTGGGTGTTGTCCCTCAGACTGCAAGGCCAGGGCATACCCTCAGGCTGTGGGTTTGGTCCCTGGTTGGGGGTGTGTGCAAGAAGTGACAAGTCTATGTTTCTTTCACATATCAATGTTTGTATCCCTCTCTTTCTAAAAATAAATAAATTATATATATGGCTTACTGTAGAATGACTCATGAGAACCACATATTCACATATAGAGGAAAAAGACTGCTTTTGTTTTTGCTGGAACAATTTCCCAGACTTAGTATAGTAAAATTCTGTCATGTTTTTTGTTATTTATTTCTGGATAAAGTAGAGCTGCTGTGATCAACCTCCATATGCCAACTGGGTAGCAATTCCTATGAGTTTGGGAGAGTTAGCTGACAGAGGTATTTCATGTATATGAGAGGTTGTATGCTGCATATGTTGTCTTTTATGGAGTTTTATATTTTTCCCAACAAATGGAATTTTGTACCTCATAAGTATCTGTTAGTGTCACTAGTCTTTTTGGCACTTCATGTCACTAGATGCATATATTTTGTAGGGACCATCTGGATTTTAGACATTGAATCTTCGTGCCTTATTTTGTCCCTTCAGTGCTTCACTTGATTCAGAAGAGAGAAAGCATTTTCATCTGCATATTTAGCAGAGGTTCTGCTAAATCTGTTTCATTATTTCCCACTGTAGATTTCTCACATGGACATCTTCGCTTGCGAAATCATCCATCAACCAAGGATATTGATTATCTTCATTTACAAGACAGCAAGCCAGGTTGGTTCCAAAAACAATAATGCTTTATATACTTGTCAAAGGCCCTTTTGGCAAAGGAAGGCTCTGAGCACACAATCTTATTTTTTTCCCTCTGAGAAGTATTAATGGAAACTAGATCCCATTCCCTCTTTGCCTCTGTTCACACAAGCTCAAAGATATGTCATGTCTTGTTCAAGGTCCTGCAGAGGGTAAGATGGAAAAGCTGACATCTGACATCATAATCAAAGAGGTAAAATAAGTGGTCACAGAGGATTTTCAAAACACAGACAGCGTAGTACTTAGGATTGTTTTTCTGCACATTTCTGAGAACTGGTTTCAGCAAAAACAGTTTGCATGGGAGGCAGTTTGATTATTGACACTGTCAATTTTCAGAATGCAGGGTCAGCATTGACTTTCCACTTGGCCATCCCACCAGCTGGGTATGGTAAGCATATCACAGGCAAATTTCAACAGCTCCCCTTGTTGCGTTTGTGCTTACCTACACAGCTTCTGCAAATACAACAAGCTGCTGTATCAGAATCTCTCAAGCATATCCTAATTGTCACTTCTTAGAGCTGAGGCCTTTTGATAAGGGCTTGATGAAAATAAGACTTTTGACCTTCAATCCATTGGAGGGAAAACATGTGTTTGCATTTATTTTTAAAATGCTGAAGGTGGAGAGTGAGTTGACAGCAATCACTGACCTTGAGGAAGCAGTGGAGTCTTGTCATCCTAAAGAGATCTTAGATCACAAAGAGCCAAACCAACAGAACATTGAAGTCATAACTCATGAACACCAGTGAATGATTTTCTTGGCAATCAATCCCAGTTGCCATGGTTGAGTGATAGAGGCTTGCATAGAGAGATGGGGAAAGACAGCATTCTTTACATTCTCACTGTGGGTCATGCTTTCTGCTTCCTTGCCTAGTTGGTGATTTTTGATGAATTTTGTGGATTTTTCCTTTTTGGGTGCCGGATATTTTTATATCACCATAAATATTCTTTATCTTTGTTTTGGGATTTGTTTAAATTACTCAGACACAGTTTAATCCTTTGGAGCATTGCTTTGAAGATTTGTTAGGTGAGATCAGAGCAGCACCATCCCCAATATAGAGGCACAATAATTCTGGGTGCTATACCCTATGCTCCACAAATGGTAACACCTTCTAGTCTGTCTGTTAAGAGCAGAGACTATCCTCAGACTTGGATGATCATTGGGTACTGCTCTCTCTTATCCTTCAAACAGTTCTTTCTCCTGGATTTGGGTCTTACCTCACATGCACACACTGAAGAAATGAATAACCCAGGAGGACTCTCTGCAGATCTCTGGGTCCTTCCTGTGCTGTGGCTCATCATTGGTGCTTGCCCTGTGCTCTAGTTTTCAGGAACTAGCTCTCTTCACACTCTCAGCTCTATATTTTCTGAACTCACGGAGTCCACAAGCCCTCTACCTGGGTTCTCCTGCCACCCCCACTCCCCCTGCACTGGGGCCTGGAGCCTCTCAAGGTGGTAAGCTGGGCCAGTCATAGACATAGCTCATCTCATTTGTTCTCCATCTTTCAGAGATCCCTGTCCTCTGTTGTCTGATGCATAGTGTCATGAAACTTACTGCATATATTTCATCTTAAAATATTTTTTGTTGTTGTTTCTAGTAGCAGGATGAATCTGGTGCCTGTTATCACATCTTAACTGGAAGTAATAAATCAAGTTAAGCTATTATTAAGGCCAAGCCAAGAGAGGCTAGCTATTTCATAATAGCTAGCTCCTGATGACAACCAGGATCTGAGGCTGGGCTGAAGCAAAGAAGTAGGCATCCAGATGCTTGAGTGTTCCATAATAATGAAGTGTGTATAACATTTCTTCTATGACCACAACTTTTCTTTAAAGTGACAGAGCTCTTGAGTTACCAACCAAAATTTGTTATTCATCTAATTAACTATTAATACAGTAAAATTCTTTGCAGAATACCAATATCTGGGGCAAGGGGTCATTTTCTTCATCATTACAAAAGGACTTCCCCCACCTTAGGAGAACTACTCTTATTTATGTGATGAGGGATCTTTTTTTAAATGGCAGATCCCTATGGTGGATTTTTGCATGCAATAAATAGGCTATCAAAGAGAAGCTTGTGGGAGACTGTGGTAGATTTCCTTCATTCTTTCTATGATTTTATTCTCATTCATCATTTGGGAACCTACCAAATGATTTTTTCTATCAGTTTTTTCTATCAGTTTTTACTTCATGTATTTTAATGCTCAGTTGATTGGTGCATGTACTTGTATATTTAAGGTTGCTAAGTTAATGGGTCTCTCTGTTATTATGTAATGATCCTCTTTGTCTCCAGTAACTTTCTTTGCTCAGAAGTCCATTTATCTGACATTAATATAGACTCTTCTGCCTTCCTTGAATGCATGCCTTCCATATTTTTTCATCCTTTTACTTCCAGCCTGTTATGTTCTATTTGATGTGAGCTTTTCATGAGCAGAATATAATTGGATGATAATTTCCTTTAAATTCACTCTGATGATATCTGTCTTTTTTTTTTTTTAATTTTATTGTTGTTGTATTACATCCATCCCCATTTTGCTCCCCTCTGTCCCCCTCCTCACCCACCCATTCCCCCCAAAGTCAATCCCACCTGTTGTCCATGTCCATGGTTCCTTTATACTAGGTTCTTGTCTAAGCTGCTCCCATTCTTTGCCTCTGCCTCCCCTCTCCCCCCAACCCCATTCCCCCTGACCATTGAAGGCCTATTCCTTGTATTCATATACTTGGTTCTGTTTTGCTTGTTGTTAGTTTTGCTCATTATTGTCCAGTAATGGGTGAGATCATATGATAGTTGTCCTTCACTGACTGGCTTATTTCACTAAGCAGAATACTTTCCAGTTCCATCCATGTTGTTGCAAAGGGTACAAGTTCCTTCTTTCTTTCTGCTATATAGATATCCATTGTGTAAATGTACCAATGTTTTTTGATCCAATCATCCACTGATGGACACTTAGGCTGTTTCCAGCACTTGGCTATTGTAAATAGTGCCACTATGAACATTGGTGTGCATAGGTTCTTATGAATTGGTGTTTCAGGATTCTTTGGGTATAGTCCAAGTAGTGGAATTGCTGGATCAAAAGGCAGTTCCATTTTTAGTTTTTTAAGGAAACCCCATACTGTTTTCCACAGTGGCTGCACCAGCCTGCATTCCCACCAACAGTGTATGAGGGTTCCCTTTGCCCCGCATCC
>PVIW01016008.1:0-17921 GCA_004026585.1 Noctilio leporinus | reverse complement strand
CTCACCCATTACGGGACAATAATGAGCAAAACTAACAACAAGCAAAACAGAACCAAGTATATGAATACAAGGAATAGGCCTTCAGTGGTCAGGGGGAAAGGGGTTGGGGGGAGGGGGGAGGCAGAGGCAAGAAAGGGGAGCAGCTTAGACAAGAACCTAGTATAAAGGAACCATGGACATGGAGAACAGGTGGGATTGACTTTGGGGGGAATGGGTGGGTGGGGAGGGGGACAGAGGGGAGCAAAAAGGGGATGAATGTAATATAACAACAATAAAATTAAAAAATTTGTAGATGCATTTATTACTCTTCTAGGAGGCATTATTCTTGATAAGTTAAGCAAAACATTTTATGTGTATTCAGATGCATATGTACTGAGAATAAGGGCTACACATTATAGGAGAGCATCTTTTTTTAAAGATTTTATTTATTATTTACAGAGAGGGGAAGGGAGAGAGGCAGAAAGGGAGAGAGACATCCATGTACGGTTGCCTTTCATCTGCCTCCAGCTACAGACCGGGCTGGATACCTGGCTTGCAACCTGGTTATGTGCCCTGGCTGGGAATCGAACCAGTGACTTTTGGGTTCGCAGGCCGGTGCCTTATCCACTGTGCCAACCAGCCAGAGCTTTCTTTTTTTTTTTTTTTTTTATCAGAAAAGATTTTATTATTTTTAGAGAGAGGGGAAGAGAGAGTGGCAGAGAGGAAGGAGACATTCATGTGTGGTTGCCTTTCACAGGAGAGCATCTTTTTACTTATTGGTGGAGACCAGAAACTGAACGGTACTCTTCCTGTATTGAGTTCAGAGGAAAGTAAATAATAATGTGCAGGAAGGAGCTGGGCCTGGGTGAGAAGAGAGAGAGACAGTACAGAGATTAGGCGGTAAGGGGATGAAACAGAATAACAGATAATATAGAAGGGTGATGGAGTGCCAGAGGCAGTGGCTTGAGTATGGGTGGAGCAGAATGTTTACACACAGGAGGAAAGTCTCATAACTATACTGAAATATAGTTATGAAATATAGTATGAAATACTTTTCTCCAGCTACTTATGGTTCTAACTCCTTATTAAAAAATTAAATTTATTGGGATAAGATGATACAGGTTTCAAGTGTACAATTCTATGATACATCATCGGTATATTGCATTGTGTGCCTAGCATCCAAAGTCAAATCTTCTGACCATGTGTTTGATCCTCTATCCCTCTTCCCTCTGGTAACTACCATACTGTTGTCTCTGTATATGAATTTTTGTTTGTTTTTCTTGTTTGTTCATTTGTTGCTTTCAGTTTCATATCCCACATATGAGTGAAATCATGGGGTTCTTAACTTTTTCTGTTGACTGATTTCATTTAGCATAATATTCTCAAGTTCCAGTTCTATTGTTGCAAATGTCAGTATTTCATCTTATGGCTGAGTAGAATTCCATTGTATACATGTACCACATCTTCTTTCACCAATCCTCTAGCAAATGACACTTTAGTTGTTTCCATGTCTTGGCCATCATGAATAATGCTACAATAAACATAGCAATGCATGTATCTGTATAAATAAGGGCTTTAAATTTTTTCAAGAAAATACCCAGAAGAGGAGTTTCTGGGTCATATGATAACTCTATTCTTAATTTTTTGAGGAGCCTCTGCATTGTTTTCCATAGTGGCTATACCAGTTTACATTCCTACCAGCAGTGAACAAGGATTCATTTTTCTCCACAACCTCTACAACACTTGCTATTATAATACTTATTTTGTTGATAATAACCATTTTAACAGGTGTGAGGTGGTATCTCATGGTAGCTTCAATTTGTATTTCCCTAATAGATAGCTAGTGAAGAACAGCAATTTTTCATATATATATATATAATATATGTATATATGTTGGCTGTTTGTCTTCTTGGGAGAAGTGTTGTCAAGGTCCTCTGCCCATTTTTGAATTGGATTGTTTGTTTGCTGTGGATTCTACTTCTTTATATAGTTTGGATTTTAAACCCTGTTGGAGCTGTTGTTTGTAAATATTTTCTCCCACTCAGTTGCTTTTTTGTTTTGTTGGTGTCTTTTGCTGTGCAGAAGCTTTTTACTTTGATAGAGTCCTATGCATTTATTTTTGCACTTACTTCCCTTGCCTTTGGAGTCAAATTAATAAAATATTTTCTAAGTCCAAGTGCCATAATTTCAGTACCTATGCTTTCTTCTATGTAATTCACTGTTCCAAGTCTTATATTTAGGTCTTTGGTCCATTTTGAGTTAATTTTTGTATATGGAGAGAAGCAGTAGTCTTATTTTCGTTCCTTTGCATGTGACTTGTAAATTGACTGAATTTGCCAATGAAAAGGTACAGAGTAACAGATTGGATCCAAAAACAAAACTCAATTATATGCTGTCTTTAGGAGACACCTCTAAGTTGCAAAGATAAATACAGACTCAATGTGAAAGAGTGGAACATGCTTTGTGAAGGAAATGGCATTTACAGAAAAGCAGGTGTAGCCATACTTAATCTGACAAAATAGATTTCAAGATAAAAAAGGTAACAAGGACAAAGGTGGACATTTTATAATGATAAAAGAAGCACTACATCAAGAAGACAAAGCACTTCTCAATATATACCCACCCAGTCAGGGAGCACTGAAATATATAAAGCAGCTACTAACAGAACTAAAGGGAGACACTGACAAAAACATAGTAGGAGATCTTAATACCCCATTGACAGCTTTAGATAGATAATCCCAAAAGAAGATCAATGAAGAAATAATGGTCTTAAATGACAAATCAGACCAAATGGATATAATTGATATTTACAGAGCCTTTCATCCCTGAATACCAGATTATACATTCTTCTGTGGTGTGTATGGAACATTCTCAAGGATAGATCATATATTGGGACACAAAACTGGCCTCAGCCAACTTAAGAGTGAAATCCTGTCAAGCATATTCTTCAACTACAGTGCTTTGAAAATAGAAATCAGCTGCAAAAAGGGAAGTGAAAAAAACCCATAGATATGTGGATAATAAACTAACTCCTCCAGCCCTTTCTTAAAGTTAGATTAGTGATTTTCAACTAGTGTGCTACAAAAATTTTTAAAACATGCAATACCTGGCTATTTAGTCAGGGTACTAGCCTCTTTTTTCTTAGATTACCAAATAAAAAAGTGACAATAGCAAACAACAATAGCTGTTCTGTGTGAATGAATAAAAAATTATAATTATACCTATTTTTTGTCAGCTTGGCAAAAAATATATTTTTGTGTGGGCCTCAGAACTTTAGTAATTTGTGTGCTGTGAGATGAAAAAGGTTAAAATTTGCTAAGTTAAATGAGTAGTTGATTAGAGGAACCATAAATTAAGATATAGATGTGATATTCTGCATTTCTATTACTTTGTATAAACAACAACTTGTTGGTTTCTAGGTTGCTCTCAGTGAAGATGATTTAACAGTTTTAATGAAAATTTTGCTGGAAAATCTTGCAGAAGCTTCTTCACAGCCAGGCCCTACGCAATCTACCCAGGAGGCTGTAAGAGTAAGAAAAGATATTTCGAGTGAACCTGACCACTGCAGAGGTATAAATTGATGAAGATTCTTGGTTTGATTATGGAGAAAAGTTAATGTTAATGCCATAATTATATTCAGCTTTTTAAAAGTTGTCCTGCATAATGTAGCATGAACTACTCAGCATTATATCAATATTATTTACTGTGGAAAAGATCCCTGGGGCAGGAAGTATGCTCAGTGTCTGCTGTAAGAGAAGGCTATACCTGTGGTTGCTTACTTGATGCATGTTTACCTTTTACTTATGGAAGTTGAATTTGCTGAACCTAAGAGGCACTGAGGTGGTATACTGTAAGAGAAAAAGCAAATTAGGCATGCAGCATAGTAAAGCCCCTAAATAATTAAGAGAGAAAAGGACTTTCGTATTTTACTCAGATGACTGGCCCATGAGAAAGGAAGGTATTCTTATAGAGTAACAGCTTTACTAACCTGGCTTTATTGGAGAATGATATACAGTGGTACCTTGCTACTTGTCACTTCAGAACTCGTCAGATCTGGTACCTGTCACATTTTGATGAGAAAAATATTTTAGCATGTTGCACTGGCTTGCCATTTGTTGCACTTGCTAGAACTTGTGTGAGTCATGACACTGTCCTGCAAGAGAAAATGCTTCATCCATCATTGCTTGCTTGCCACTGTCAGAATGAACTAACAACGAGGACTGGGGTACCACTGTAGTCAGATACATAAGGCAGCTTTCCAGGTTATTAAAATGGAATCTTTTAAGAGCACTGAACCTTTCAGAATTCAGCCATTTTTATTTTTATTTTTAAAAGGTTTTATTTATTATTTTTTAGAGAGAGGGAAAGGGAGGAAGGCAGATAGAGACATCAATATATGGTTGGTTGCCTTTCACCTGCCTCCAGCTATGGACCTGGCTGGAGACCTGGCTTGCAAACTGGTTATAGACCCTGACTGGGGAATCAAACCAGTGACTTTTGGGTTCGCAGGCTGGCACCTATCCACTGAGCCACCAGTCAGGGCTATAAAGGGTAATTTTTTTTTTAGATACAAGGTTTCTTCTTGCTGTACTAAATGGTTATATAGAATATAATTTTGCTTTTTTTAATCATTTTAAGTAATTGATGTGAATATTATGGTAGATTAAACTGTGGGTTAATATTTCTATGACAAAAAAGAGATAAAGTGCTTCTTGCCCTTAGTAATAAATGTCACTAAACTGTTGTGTTTTTATAATGCTTTGATCATCACCTATTACACCTTTAAAAATGCCTGTTGATAATACCATACTAATGCTGCTTCTGCTGTAGCAGGGACCAGTGTGTTTTCAAATAGCAAAACAAATGATTAGGGCAGTGCGCAAAACAAGGTTTTTGGTGAGTTCGGTGAGACTAGCATCTTCTCCCCAGGTTAGGTTAATGCCACTCTATAGACAAATGCTAGAGAAGCAGGCTGTTGGTGGGACTAGACGAGAAAAATGTACAGATGAATACACTATACCAGGCAGGCTTTATGTGTGTAATGGTTTCACTATGTTCAGCTGTGGTCAATTCACGTAACTGGTTCCAGATATTTGGGTAATACGATATTGGGTTGGCCAAAAAGTACACTTAGTATTTTTCTGTAAAATAAAAGACACATCTTTCATTTCCATCAATAACAATTGATTTAGATATTTTGAGTATGTCGACTATCTTCTATATGGTATAACACTGCTTGTTTTCAATGTCTTAATTTGATTGCTGTCACCTTCAGCTGGTCTACACAACTGTGGAGCATAATCCAGCAAGAAATCTCCAGCATGATACTTCACAAACCACTTTTGACATGTTCAGTTAGTCATAGCACCTTCTCCATACAATGTACAAATCTTTTTGTGTATTTCAGTTGCAGTTTTGCCTTTCTTGAAATAATAAAGCATAATATGCCAAAAATGTTGTGTATTTTCTTCCATCTTCAGTATTAAAATGGCTACAAAGAAATTCATCAATTTTGATTTTTTTTAACGCACACTGGTATGATAGCTGTCACAGTGCAGTCTAACAAAATTGTTTTGAATGAAGTTAAAGACAGCTAATTACTACTATAGCTATCGTAGGGAAAAAACCTAATGAACTTTTTGGCCATTCCATACTTTAGAAAAGTTGTGAATTCAGATGAAAACTGCAAAAATAGTGAATATTATTTAGGAATGTACATTTTTTTTCAGAGAAGTAAAGAAAAAAACCTCAGCATTTTTTGACTTGGAGAAGCCTTTATGCAGTTCAGGTTCTACAGTGTTTACTGTTAACAGTATTTTTAAGAACAGACTTTTCTATGAGTGACCAAAGAATAGAATTCCCAAGAGATTATAGAAATATTTTGTAAGAGTGATTAAAGTATCTTTCATTATCTTTGTAAGATATTGACAACAATGTCTGTTTTTACCTGTCTGAAAATTTTCTGCCTGAAGATGCGGGAAATTACCTCTTGAATCTTGTCTCTTCTCAAAATTCCAAAAGCTCCCTGCCCCATATTAGATTTGAGCTCTGTCTGACTCTCATATTGAGTTATACGTATGTTCTTCTTGTGAGGGTAGTGGGTTGGGTGATACAGTAATTAAAAATTGTGAGAGGTGCACTACCTACCTATTCTAGGGCAAAGTATTTTGCTCTTAGATGCCTCTAGTTTTATAATCTGTTGAAAATGTCTTGTAACCAGTTATATGAAATGTTTTGATAACTATAAATTACTCTATAATAAGTAGTCTTGCTCTGGAGGGGGCTTTTAAAAAAAATTATCTTGATAGTCTTTGCAAGACCACCTCCCCTCTTTTTTTTAAATGTGGATAATCTGCCTCTGTTATTTTGCCCTGTACTAAATATACATAGACTAAATTGTTGGCATTTTTATTGTCTCGTATATGATTGAAAGAATAAGGTGTGATATAAAATTTAGGATCATATATTATCCCAGCTTTTAAAATATAAATAAAATTATATACCTACATAAAAATTTTTAACTTTTTTCTATTTATGTTTGAACCATCAGAACAAGATTTGGCAGATTCAAAGGCTTCTGTGGACCAGAATGTCACTCTCCAGTTTGACTTTCACTTTGAATCTCTTTCCATTGTCCTTTATAACAGTGATATCAACCAGGTATGTACTAAATGTCTATATTTAGAATGAAATCCTTATCTCTTTATTGCATTTTAGAATATTGACATTTTTGATAGGTCTATTCATTAAAAAAATTGTAAAATTCTATTTGAACTACAGAATAGATTGTACATTGGTCTTACTCTCTGACTTCACTTTGTTACTGTTTTAATAATACTAGGCTAAGGAAGTTACTTTTTCCTAAGTAACGTAGCACTAAAACACTTAAATCTATTAATAGTAGAAGAATCCTTTACATGAGTAATTAATTACATGCACAGTTTTACTATATAGCTAAATATAGTCATATAACTAAGGAAAATAATTTAGTAGTGGCTTTGGAATCTTAGAAGATTGTTTTTAAATTTGTCATTATTCATGGTGTAAAAGTATTAATTATGTTTTTATTAGGTAAATTTTATATGTAGTAGATATGTATTTAGAATACTCATTAATGAATTGAACCAAGATCCTGTACCATAATGATTTGAACTAATGTTTAATGTTGATTAAAAGATAAATGAACAATTAAATGCATTTTTTATTTCATAAGGTACTGTCATTCCTCTGGTTACCCAGCTTTAGAATCTCAGTGTCTCCTTTTACTTCCTTCTTTGTTGAACATTACTCATTTAGACACTGATTACTATGAGTTTTTCTTTGAGTGAACATTTGTTTTTTCTTTTCAGTTCTCACAGCTATGTCTAGTCCTGCAATGACTTTCTTGTTTGTTGCTCTTTTTCTTTTGTAGATGTCAATGCAAGTTCAGTTTTCTAATGAGTTTTTATGTAGCCATTTGCAACTTCCCATTCTACTTAAAAAACATTCAGTACTGTGTGAATTTTACATTACAAAAAATAAAAAAATTCTGTGGCTTCAAATCATCTACATCAGTATCTATACCTCAAATATGAATATATTGTGATTAGTAGCTATGTCACAGGACATTTATGTTAATAATTACAAATCAAAAGTCTGTGAATTATTTACATTTTTATAAATTAAAATCATTTCAAGTTTGTCAATGATAATGTCATTTTGACACATCTGCATGCAATGTAATACACTCTCTTAAGTGAGAGAAGATGTGGAGTTATAACGCATGCCAAGAATTAATTGTACATCACCAGTACTCTTATATGAGTGCCATGGTGTATAGTGAGCTATTAGGACTTCTGTTCTTTACTTAACTGAAGACTTAATTTCTTTCTTTCTTTAGTTGTTTGCTTAGGTTTTGTTCTTTTAAACTCTGGGCATACCTACACAATTTCAAGCTATGTTTTGATGAGATGCAGTTCGAGGTCCTTTATCCTATAAATAAAAATTTAAATCTATGGTTTAACATTTGAGAGCTTGATTCAACCTCCATATTTCTCTGCAGCCCGTATTACCTGCCATTCTTTAATTGGAATGTTCAAGCCTAAGCAACCTGTACCTTGTACCTTCAGAGCTTCTTGAATTGTTTGTTCATGGTGTTTTCCTATCTAATCTTCTACACCCTCTTAGCCTTTCTAATTCCACTCAACCTCTGAGGCTCAATTAAATAAGTTCTCATCTTCAGGATTTTTTTTGGCCATAGTGATCTCTTTGACCCTCTGAGCTTTTGCTGTTTATATTCTTTATTTTATCACTTAATATTCTTTGTGGAATATGGAAGGATATAAATATGAATAAATTACTGCATATCATTTTTTGATCATTTACAATTTGCAGCATCTCTTTGTGATATTCCTTATAAAGTGTTTTTTGTTACTTGTTATTTTTTCCAGTTAGAGTAAAAGCTAATTTAGCTTATCTACCATGCCTTGCCATTCCTGTAAACCCCATGGTTTCTATCATGATGTTTTTTATAGAAGGACTCATTAAATATTTATTAGAGTGATTCATTGACAAAAATATTTCCTGATTTTTTTTTGCATTGAACTGATACATTTTTATATGTTAACTATTGTTAAGTATCAGCACACATATATATATTTATTTGTGTCTCTATACACTCACAAACATGAATATTTTCTATTCTGTTTTTGTGTTTTAACACCAAGTCTTTTAAATTTTATGATATTGATTTGTCTTAATTTCTTTTTAAATTAAATTACATTAAATTTTTATTTTATTGTTGTTGTATTACATTCATCCCACTGTCTTAATTTCTTAATTAGGAAATATGTATACAAGAATTATACAGTACTTAAAAATAATTTATTCTTTTGCTTGAAAACTATACCATAGGAATCCATACTTTCATTTCATAATGAAAGTTTCAGGCTTGGTGAACTCAGACTGCATCTTATGGCTTCTTCAGGGAAGATGTTTAAAGATGGCTCAATGAACGTCGGCATTAAACTGAAGACATGCACCCTTGATGATCTCAGAGAAGGCATTGAGAGAGCAACATCAAGGTTTGTCATCTTGGAATTTGCTGTACATTATTTAAGGCTGGCATTATACCTGACATTGCTACCAGGCATTGATTGCTAGGCTTGGGATTATCAAAAGAGGCCTTTGGTCATTCTGCAATTTAAAGAGTATCAGGAAGTAGTGCTGATGTCAAATTCGCTTGCTTTAAAATTTGAATAAAAGAGAACTGTAATAATAAAATGGAGTACTGTCTTAAAAGCCGGAACCAAGAACTGTAAGAATTTTAATAGTTAAATCCACATGGGGTGGTCCATTGGTAATATGTTTTTCTAAATTGTTCCCAGTAAGTAGAATCTTTTTCAAAAGTTAAAATTATGTATAATTTTATAAATTTAAAAGTTACATAAAATTATATAACTTATACATAAATTTTTGTCTTACTTTGTCTATAAACAATGCTGTGACGTTTTAAGTTTTTTTATTTTATTGTTGTTGTATTACATCCATCCCCTTTTTGCTCCCGTCTGTCCCCCTCCCTACCTACCCATTCCCCCAAAAATCAGTCCCACCTGTTGTCCATGTAAAAATATGGAACGCTTCATGAATTTGCGTGTCATCCTTGCGCAGGGGCCCCGCTAATCTTCTCTGTATCATTCCAATTTTAGTATATGTGCTGCCGAAGCAAGCATTGGTTTGGGTTTTTTTTTTTTTAATATTTTATTTATTATTTCCAGAGAAAGGGGAAGGGAGAGAGGCAGAGAGGGAGATAGATATCAATGTATGGTTGCTTTTCACCTGCCTCCAGCTACGTAGCTGGCTGGAGACCTGGCTTGCAACCTGGTTATGTGCCCTGGCTGGGGAATCGAACCAGCATCCTTTGGATTCACAGGCTGGCCCCTAATCCACTGAGCTACCCGCCAGGGCCACATTTAAGTTTTAATAGCAATGGAATTCTTAGCATTTACACATTAGCAACCTATTTTTGAAAGATTAACTCATCTCATCATATCAGCCTTCTGTAAAGTGAGAAATAGGTAATTTTTATATTCTCATTATGTTTTTATTTCTTTTCTACCTTTGCAAAAAATTATGCTTCTGTCTAACCTTGGACCGAATACTTCTAAGCTCTTTATTTTTCTCAAAGATGAATAAATGAAAGTACAATGCTATTGTGCATTGTGCAGCTTTTCTGGTTTTCACACTTCATGTTTGAGGGGAGCTGTCCACAGCTATCTAGGCAACAGGGATGACAAGCCATCAGTTTTGGTAGTCTGCTCTTTCTAGCACATGTGAGGACGTTTGGAAACTCTCATTGCAGTAACTTGATAAATGCTGGCTGATTTGACTTGTGTTGTATACTTTCAGACTCAAATTACAGCATGAGATGATCTTTGGAGGTAAATTTTTTTAAAGAAGGTTTTATTTTGTAAAATAATTTAAAGTGGTATTTCTGGAATTTTGTGGGACCGGCTCATGTGTTTAGTTAATTGACAAAATTTCTTCCAACAGGCATCAATTTGTTTGTTTTTTTTTTTGGTATTACGTTGTAATTATAAAATATTTTGTAATTGCTCAGTACTCTGAATCTTGCTGTAGAGATTAAGAGACCATGTCTTGAATGCTAATTAGCTAATTAGATTCTAGTTAACAGTGGCCTATTTTCTATTCAGATTAGAAACTGAAAGATGAAAGAAAGATTATTAAGATATATAAAAATAATTTATATATCTAAAATGAATAATTTTATTATTCATAATTTCATTATGAATTATTAATTTAAAGTTATTTTAACAGGAAAAAATAATGCATATGTATTTTTTCAGAATGATCGATAAGAAGACTGACCAAGATAACAACAGTTCTATGATTGTTATAAGTTACAAACAAGGAAAAGATGGAAGAAGTCATCTTGATGCTGTTCTTGACAAGCTGTATGTATGTGCCAGTGTGGAATTTCTGATGACTGTGGCAGATTTCTTTATCAAAGCTATGCCTCAAAGTCCAGAAAATATGGCAAAAGAATTACAGATTCAATCACGACAGACTTCTACCACAAAAAACAAGATAGAGAGAGGTAAGCAGAGTTGTCAAAGATGACAACTTGTATATTTTAACAAAAATTACAAATAGGAAAAAAGAAATAGAAAGTTTAAGAATATAAAATTACTCTTTCAAATTTAAACATATTTTATGGAAAATTTTTAGAATTAGGAGCAGGAAACCACTGCTCCTAATTCTGCATTAACATTGCTTTATTTACCCCAAAATAGAAGGAGTATGGTAATTTGTGTTGCCGGTTTTCCCCCTTATATTCTTTATTCAAAGAAAATATTTGGAAGAATTGTAGCATATTGAAGAGCAGTTGAACAGATAAATACAGAAGGTGGGGTATTGGAGGAGAGCGTGATGCTTATGGACATTAGCTTAGACTCCTTTAGCTGAGTGGAGAGTTTGCAAATGTCTGGTCTTGCTGTGCACTGAAGTCACTTCCCTGCTATACATTAATTGTTTATTCCATCAATAATAGCAAATAGATCACTCATTTTCTATATTAAGTTATAATTTTCTAAGGTCAGGCATTTTTCTCCCTAATGCATAATTCAGCAAGACTGGAAAACTACCATTTACTGGCAAGGTTAGAATTTTATTTCTCTGTTTGCCATTATTAAACAGTAATCATATCTGATATCTTTGTATTTAATATATGTATGTATGCTATGGATTGTATGTCACTATATACATTATGGCAAAATCAATGTAAATAAATAGTAATGGTCTCTCTACTTTATCATGATCTCTTATCCTCTTCCTGATATTCTCTTCTGTTTTCCCCTCCTTGCCCCTACAACATAACCCGATAATACACTTACATGCACACACCTTAAATCTGACAAAAAACTTCAAAATAAACTATTCCTGCTAGGTCAGGAGGGAATAATATTCTAATGACAGGGATAAGCTTGCATTATCCTGCACAATTAGCATTTGTTAATAATCATTTAGTAGTAGTATCTATCAGTCAACTATTAATATTGTTCACTTTGCAATGTCCACTACAGCAGGAAAAAAGAAATAATTTAGCAAATACGGATAGCATGTAACTCAAGTGAGAAGATTTAGTTGACTACAGTTATATTGGTTCCTATTTTTGTTGCTTCAGATGATTCTGTAAGGCCAAACATGACGTTAAAGGCTAGGATCACAGATCCGGAAGTGGTATTTGTTGCCAACCTGACAAAGGCTGATACCCCGGCTCTGACAGCCTCATTCCAGTGTGACCTCTCTCTGTCAACATCCAAACTGCAGCAGATGATGGAAGCTTCTGTGACAAATCTTAAAGTGCTAGCTTGCCCTTTTCTCAGAGAAAAAAGAGGAAAAAACATTACCACAGTAAGACTACCTTATATTTTAAGCTTTGATTGAAGAATGTCAGAAATGGTTGATCCATAGAATCCTAGAATGTAAAAACTCTTCAGGACTTCAGAGATAGTTTACTACAAACTTGAGATTTTATAGTCACGGATGTTAAGTTTCAAAAATGTTAAATGATTTAGCTATGGTTGCTAGTGACACAACTGGGACTACCTCCAGTCTCATCTTCTTTTCATTATACCATCTTCTGTTGAACTGTATTTAAATTTTAGTACAAATCAACATTCCTTTTCAGCTGTTATCATTTGTTCCCCAAAGTATATCTTGGAAATGAATGAATATTAAAACCTCAATAAAGCTTACAATGAAAAATTCAATTGGAGTTATGGCGAGTTACACTGTATTAAAAGTTATCTTCTCGATTCCCAGTCAGGGCACGTAACCAGGTTGCAAGCCAGGTCTCCAGCCAGGTCCATACCTGGAGGCAGGTGAAAGGTAACCATACATTGGTATTTCTCTCTTTCTTCCTCCCTCCCTGCATTCTCTCGAAAATTAATGAATAAAATCTTTAAAAAAAAAAGTTATCTTCAATTACACATTCACATTATTGAAAAATATTTTAGTTGTCACACTAAAATTTTATTTTATTCTATCTTATTTTTTAAAAGATTTTATTTTATTATTTTTAGAGAGAGGGGAAAGGAGAGAAGCAGAAAGGGAGAGAGATATCAATGTATGGTTGCCTTTTTCACCTGCCTCCAGTTGCAGACCTGACTGGGGACCTGGCTTGCAACCTGGTTATGTGCCCCGGCTGGAGAATCAAACCAGCGACCTTTGGGTTCTCAGGCCTTATCCACTGTGCCATCAACCAGGGCTGAATTTTTTTAAATAATAAATTGATATTTTTATATTAAAGAGGGTCACTGTATTCGACCTATTTGCAGTATTGTTTTAAACTAAAATTATCTGTGGGCAAAGTGACTTGCATAAAAAAAAAAAACAGACAGTGCTGGACTTAGTCTATACTTACTGTGAAACATTCATTACCATGATCGTCATCTTTTGCCATGCCACAGAAAACTCTTACTAATCACTGTATTAAAAGCTCATCATAATATTTTTTTAAGTGAAATTTTATGTAGCACTCATTCCCCCATTCAATTCAGGTTCAAAGTTTTAAAATTTATTTTGTTAGTGATATATGAGAATGTGGGCTTCGTAGCTTCAACAAACTGAGTTTAAAGATTTGAAGTTTATTCTAATAAGGACATTATTATATTGAAGACTGACCTTTTATTAAGCTATCTGGAAATTGTTCATTTACTTATCTCCCCATATTCTTTTATTTAAAGATTTTAAAATAGTTTATTGAAAAAATAATTTCAAGTGATTTAGCAGTCATAAAACTTATAATAACAATTTCGTTTTCTTATGTAACACTTTGCATATGTAAGATTGTACTGTAATCTTTACCTCATTTTTACAGGTATCTTAAAAAGTATTTAGTGAGTATTGTTTAAAAGATATTGTAGCAAAAGGAAACATTTCAGTTTCTTGTAGTAAATGTGCATCATTAGTTAAGAATTTGGCATAAAGGAATGGATGAGAATTGTTTCAAGTTCTTTAACAATGTTCGTAGACGCATTAGTTTAGAAGAGCTCTCACAAGAGATTCTCAGCAAATTTACCATTTGCTTTTAGTAGTATGCTATAGTTAAAAATCTCAAGCTAAGTAAGACATGTTCTTGTGTGGTTATATATATAACAATTCAATTACTAAGGAAATGTGAATTTCATTTATTTGTTTCCAGGTTCTACAGCCCTGTTCTTTATTTATGGAAAAATGTACAGGAGCTTCAGGAAAACAAAATATAAATATAGTAGTTGGAGAATTTATAATTAAGGTTAGTGTGTATCATATTATTTGGATGAACATTTATTCTTATTTTTCTAACTATATTTTGTTGTCTCATAACTAGACCACTATGATAGTCACATACTCAGTAACATACTCAGTAATCGATAAATATGTCTAACGTTTTTCTTAAATGCAAATATTTGTTTCTGTTTTCTTTGCAAGAGTACTTTCAAATATCTACAGATATTCAGGATAGTTTTTATCCATTTTGTGTGTGTGTGTTGGGGAAATTGGGTTTGGGAGGATAGTATAAATGGCGTAGAAAGGGAAGGGAAGGAATGGTTGGAAAAATGAGATTATTATTTTATAATATATAATTTTAGGCTTTAATGTATAATCTCATTGAATGTAATAATTATGTGATTAAGTGTTTTATTTGGCTTTTAAAATATTTGTAATATAGATGTATGCTAAAAATAAGTTATTGGGATTTACTTTTTAAAAGTCTCTTACATTTAAAGATTAGAAAAATAATCTCTTTTCTCTATTGGCATTCACATTCTTTAAGTATGGTTTCATGACCAGTTATACATGGAATATATAAAATAACTTCCAAAATCTTAATTTTCTCTCTGTCCCAAGGACTTGAAATTGAGGTGTCTAGTATTTTTATAGGTAAATAACCAATAGCAATTAAACCACGGCTAAAACTAATGTCTTTGGAATTACCATGTAACTAACAATGCAGTTTTAATATTCTAAAATACTGGATAGTTTAATTGTATTTTGTTAACAGGTTAACTTTTTAAAAGACTAGGTACTAAATGAAGGGGAAACCGAATTTGCATGCACTTTGTCAAAGACAGTTACCTTTTATTTTTCTGTATATCAGTTTATTTAGTCAACAGACATTTTTTGAACCCTAACTATGTATGAAAAATCTCCTGTCCAAAACATTGGAGATACATAGTCCCTGCCTTCAAAAAACTTACTGATATGTGAGAAAGAAAGAAATAAACCAGTGACCCCAGCTTTTAGTGCTAGAGGGATGTGTGAGGTGTCGTTGGGAGCACAGACAAGGTCCTCTAACTCAGGCTAGGACATCTGGGAAAGCTGTCTGGAGTGGGGCTCCTTGAACTGAGTTTTAAAAATCTGAGGGAGGTTAGATTGTGGGGCTGGAGGTATCCATACAGAACTGAAAAGACACACCAAGGCAGATGTGTGAAAAACCCTTTAAAGGACCTAGAGGGATGCCCATATGGCTGGAGAGGATAGTGTGATGGAATTGTAGGATTGAGAGCAATAATTACATGTGACATTAATAAGGTAATGGAAAAAAATTTGGTTAACAGATAAATTTGGGAAGCAATGTATACTAGATTCTTCTTTTGGCAATAAAGTCATATATCTTTAGCATATTAGATAAGGGTTGTGAGAATGAATACAAATCCACTTATTTGATCCAGTATTGCTCAAACGTTGAGAAGTCCTAGCTAGCTAATTGATTAGATGAGTTACAAAGAGCTTTGTGCCCTAAGCTAAAGAGAATTTGAGTTTCATCCTGAAAGTTATAGGAAGTTGTTTAAGAATAGGAATGGATGCTCACAATTGGGCTTTAGAAAGATCATGCTGATAGAAATGTGGAGGGTCCGCTGAGAGGGTGCTGACTGGATATAGAAGACAGCATTCATGTAGAACTAAGGTACAGTGATTGATAAGAATGAATAAAGAGCAAAGGCACCATCCAGAGGTAATAAGCAGTAGAATTTAGAAATCACTTATATTAAATGAAAGAGGATCATGGTAATTCCCTGGCTTCCTGTTTCACTAAGATAAATGAAAACCATGTATATAAATCTTGATGAGGATCACTCACATTGGTTTAGTTAATGCATCTGGTTGAAAATGAAAACTTCACAGAGGGGAGCAAAAAGGGGATGGATGTAATTCAACAACAATAAAATTTAAAAAAAAAAGAAAATGAAAACTTCAGTGATACTTTTGCATTTTTCTAGTCACATAACACTATTTTACTTTGAATTGATTAGTGTAACTTCAGGTTTTAAAAATTGATATGAAAAAATAGTTACTTAATTCCAGAGTAACCTGAGCAGAAATCATTGTTGTGAGTGTAGTTGACCGGACACATGATTTTGTGTGTACTTTTTTATTTTCCTTACTTAAGAATTTAGTATATTTAAAATTTTAATTAGTTACTTTTACACATCTATCTTTTGTATTAATTCTTATCTGGGAAAGAGTTCACTCTAAAAATCTTTCTGCTTTCTTTTTTTTAAGATTTCACCTGTAATACTAAATACTGTGATGACAATCATGGCAGCTATGTCGCCAAAGACAAAAGAAGATGAATTCAAAGATACATCTAAGGAAACAGAAAATCTTTGGGGTGTCAGATCTATTAGTGATTATAACTACTGGTTTCTTGGTGTTGACATGGCCACAGAAATGACAGAAAATTTCAAAGACAGCGAGCATCCATTGATAGAGGAACATTGTGCTGTTGTTGTAGAGTCAGTTCAAGTTACCTTAGAATGTGGACTTGGGCATCAGACTGTCCCATTATTATTGGCAGAGTCAAGATTTTCAGGAAATATTAAAAATTGGACTTCTCTCATGGCTGCTTCTGCTGACATGACACTAGAGGTATGATCACATTATTTAGTAGCTCCAAAACCAACTTTGCAGAAGTACAATTACAAAACTTAGATAATGAACTCTTTGTTTTTGCATGGCCACAGCAAGTATATATATATAAATCGGTTTTAACATTTAATCTATTAATGTGAAGTATTATATATTTGATCATTATTTTTTAAAGATTTTTTTGTTAATTTGTTTTTGGAAATAAAGTAAGAGAGTAAAGGAAAATGCACCCTCTTTATATATATTCTTGTGTCTTTAGGTGTTAAAATGGCTATTGACATATAATACTAATTAATATTTTTCCTACTGATTATAGAAATACAAATTTAAAGTTGAAAGGCTTTCTTATTACAATTTTGTGCCTTTTCAGGTTCACTATTACAATGAAATCCATGCTGTTTGGGAGCCGCTAATTGAGAGAGTGGAGGGAAAGAGACAATGGAATTTAAGGCTTGATGTAAGGAAAACAAAATATCTTCTTGTAAAATGATACTGTGTATATTTCTTGATATTTTTCAATGCAGTGATTCTTAAAGTGTTGGTCTAGAATTCTTGAGGCCCCTTTTGGGAGTCCATGGCAGGGTCAAAACTTCTTTCATAATAATACTCAGACATTACATACCTTGTCTTTCTCATTTTCTCATGAGCATACAATGGCATTTTCCAGAGACTTAAATGATATTGCAATAGAATGAAAGCAGAGCAGAAATGAGAAGCCACCTGTCATTTCTTTTTCTTTTTTTTTTTTTAATTTTATTGTTGTTGTATTACATTCATCCCCTTTTTGCTCCCCTCTGTCCCCCTCCCCACCCACCCATTCCCCCCAAAGTCAATCCCACCTGTTCTCCATGTCCATGGTTCCTTTATACTAGGTTCTTGTCTAAGCTGCTCCCCTTTCTTGCCTCTGCCTCCCCCCTCCCCCCAACCCCTTTCCCCCTGACCACTGAAGGCCTATTCCTTGTATTCATATACTTGGTTCTGTTTTGCTTGTTGTTAGTTTTGCTCATTATTGTCCCGTAATGGGTGAG
>PVIW01016007.1:0-17923 GCA_004026585.1 Noctilio leporinus | reverse complement strand
TGGCAGGCATTGAGAAGTGTTGATACATCAATATATTTGTAATCTCATTGATGGTATCCTTTCCCTGCACTCTCTGTATTTGGAATCCAGCCTAACGTGCAGCAGGAGTGCTCACCTTGCTTCCCCAACAAAGAGCCATGAGCATCTGCTTTCAGCACCAACAGCTTGCTAAGTGAGCCAAGAAGTCTTGAACTGTTTATATACTAAATCCATGGTGTAGAGAAAGGCCCTTTTCTGCTTCTCTCTAAAATTTCCAGGAGCATACCTCATAGTAGGCCCAGAACCCAGCCTGCCTGCTGTAGGGCCCGGCAGGGCCAGGGCCGGTGGTAGGAGCCCCAATTCCATGGTTGGAGGGGTTGCTCAGGATGAAGGTGTGTCCATAGGTTGGGAACCCAACAATGAGCTTCTCAGCAGGGGCGCCACTGTCCTTCCAGTAGTTCATGACATAATCCTGCAATGGCAGAGGGTTAGTGAGAGGCCCCAGCAGGCTGATGGCCCAGGGCTTTGTTATGTTAGCCCACATTCCACCTGGTAAATTGTTTGATGTTAATGACAGCTGATTCATTAATATTCTTTAAAAACATTTTGGTGGAATATAGTTAAGGAGATTTGATGAGTCAGTTTAGAGGACAGTTGTAACAAGTGAGACATTTGCAGAATCTATGCTTCTTATGTCCCGGAATGTCCATGTGATTTATAACACCACCTCTGGTCTGTATATGTATCTGAGTAGGGACTCACCACATTGAGGTAGGCACTGCTACCAGTGTCAGTTGGGTATTTGTAGAGAGGGCTGTTTTCTCCTGTGTAGCCCTCCCAAGATCCATGGAGGTCATAGCTCATGACATGGATGTAGTCCAGGTACCTGTAGTCCAGGTAAAGGAGTTAGCATCATGCCTGGGGGTCATCTCCCAGAGCCCTACAGGCAAAGACACTTCCAAAGCCTCCTCAACAAGGTCCCCTGAACAGCAAGACAGACTAAAGATGAGTGTCTCTTACACAAGTGACACACAGAGGAGTTGTGGGGCAGGTGCTCACTCACTGGGACAGCTGGGGGATCTCATAGCCGGCCTGGATGTTGGAGATGCCACCGGCTACTGCGGCGGTGATCATCAGCCTGTTCTTGTTGACCTGCTTGGCCTCCTGCTCAAAAGCCTCACGCATTTCCTGTAGAATTATCAAAAACAGTGGGGCATCTAGGAATCTGATTATAGCTCCTTAACTAATAACAAATACATGTTTGCCTCATGCTTTTCTTTTTCAAAATGTTTTTACATATTTTAAGGCTCCCAACATATCTATAATAGATATAGTAGACGGAATTGGTGATAATAATTGATGATAATAATGGCTACATAATTAGCATAAAAGTTACGCATTTTTACCAAAGTTCCTAAGCAAGTTAGTAGTCAAGTCATGACCAGAACCCAGGGTTCTGAGGACCAATCGGAGGCCACTTATCATATTCTGAGGTTTCAGTTGCTACCATAAACTATACCCAGCTGTTGGCAGGATAGAAATTTGCTTTCCTTTGCCCGATAGATGAACTACTACTGACATCCCATTAAATGACATACTGAAGTGGCCAAGGAGGAAAGTGGTAACAGCCAGCTGAGAGGTTCCCTGTCAGTGTTAGAGGTTCAACCTCTTGTATTTTGTGTGACTCTAATGTCATTTGGAATACTAGGTTCAGTTTTTGGGATTGCATTAGCAACGAGTAGGTGCTTAGCAATATTAGGCAGCCTAGTGTATGGTTAGAAGCAAGATCTCTGTAGTCAGATCGCTTGGGTAGTTAGGATACCTACTAGTTGTGTGATCTTACGCAAGTTACGTACACCCTCCAAACCTTAATTCCCTTTGCTGTAAAATAAATATTATAATACTTATCGTACCTATATCATAGAGTATATATAAAGATGAAATGGGTTATGGTTTTTAAAACAGCATGTAGAATAGTACTTGGTACATCACACACATATCGTCCTAGTTGTTATCATTATTCAATGCTTATTGAATGAATACATGGTATATAAGAGTCTATGTGCTGCTCAGATTCTATGATTCTAAATTCCAGTTTAGTCGGACTCAGCAACTACCAGATTTTCCTTGGGTGGACTAGGCTTTGAATCCTCTTGGGCTAAAGACCTCACTCCTCACCTGCACCAGGACAGTGAAGAGATGCTTGTCCTGGGGCGGGCTGCCCCGAGAGCCAGGATACTCCCAGTCCAAGTCCAGCCCATCAAACCCGTGCTGGCGCAGGAACTTGATGGCCGAGGTGATGAAAGTCTGGCGGTTCTCAGGAGTGGCCACCATGGCAGTGAAACTGAGGGAGGTCCCAAGAAGGAAGGGTGAGGGCATGTCATGTTACACTCTTGTATTTTTGCCTTAGAGCTCCTCACCAGAACCCACAGCCCAAATAAGATACATTCCCAGTTTTCTGTCCTGTCTTTGTAATCACTATGTGACACTTATTTTTGTTATGGCCCAGCTCTGATTTCTCTCCCCAGTTGCACCATTTGCTTTGAAGACCTGGCTACCCTTGCGCACTATGATCTTTCTCCAAATAGTCCCCCAAGTTCATGCACCCTCAGAGAAGTGTTGTTTACTTGCACAATTTTCTCTTTCTTCCCCCCCACTTCCCGAAGGTAAATAGAAAAAAATTGCTCTAACACCCTCTTCAGGAGTTGTGCTCTTGATATACTTTAAGCAGAGATTGTTTTG
The DNA here is from genome assembly GCA_004026585.1 of Noctilio leporinus. Taxonomy (NCBI): domain Eukaryota; kingdom Metazoa; phylum Chordata; class Mammalia; order Chiroptera; family Noctilionidae; genus Noctilio; species Noctilio leporinus. The sequence continues at coordinate 15,202 of PVIW01016007.1, read as the reverse complement.
GAACCTCATTAACTCAACCTTGATGAATAGGGTCCCAGAACATCCATTCATTTAAATGCCTAAAATAGTGTCCTATGCAATATTGAGGCTCTGGTGCAGTAATTTATTTAAGCAGCATATTTGTTTAGTATGCCTCCTTAATATCCTGCCTCAGACTGTGAGATCAAAAGGGACACAGGACATGCTGTGCTACCTTGTTTTCAATAGCAAATGTGCAGCTATCTCTCCTATAAAGGACTTACGGGGCAGTTCCAAAGTTCCAGCCTCCAATGGCCAGCAGAGTTTTCAACTGGCTATTCCTGGAAAGCAAAAGGTAGAAAAGAGAAACTTCAGAATCCGCGAGCCCCTCTAGCCTGGTCTTACACTTTAATATCACCCTGTGATGTTATGTTGGGGAATATTTTTCCTCCACTACTCAGGACTTTGCAAAGATTCTTTGTGCTGTGATCATCATAACTTTACTCAGTGTTCTTTTGGGAAATCTCAATGATGGAATTAGGTTTCTTTTAAGGAAAGAATTGACAGTATTTCTGAAATATATATTTATATATGGCTATTTCTATCTATCTACCTACCTATCTGCAAAATTGGCTTGTGTTCAATTCCATCAAATGAAACAGTGAATGTTGTTTGAGCATGGTTATGCGCTCAGTCTTTATGCAGCTTAGCAGTACGCATGTTCTCTGGAATAGTGGTTCTCAAATGCCAGTTTACATAAGAATTGAGTGCAAGGGTCAGAGAAGGAGGACATTAAAATGCCAGGTTTACAGTCCCTTCCCTAGGGATCCTGATGCCTCTAGACTGGGGTAGGGATTGGCATTGTTATGAAGTGTCCCAGGTGATTTTGATGCAAGTTGTCAAAGGGACTGCATTTCAAGCAACACCACTACCAAGGGGCCTATTTCCCCTTAGGTCTCATAACTTAAATTTGGGGAGCTGTATTCTTGAATGGCGCTACTCCTCACGGGAACAATGGCCTGTAGTCTCACTTCTCCTACATGTGGCTAAACTGAATAAATCAGACATGAAAAGATATCAGGGTTTTTGTCTGTTGGTGTGATTTGTTTCTTTTACGCAAAATAAAACTCTTTTCACACACAGCAGACTCTTCTGATTTTTGGGTGCTTGCCGATGTCTCATTGCTCATGTTCTCTGCCTCCTGATCTCTCATGCAAGTAGCTAAGATAGTTTGCCATTTCCTGGGTCATAAAAAAGATATTGACAAAGAAAGGAAGAAATGGAAGTGATTTTTTTTTTTTTAACATCTGCTAGAAGTGGGCCCCCCTGGGCTGGAAGCACCAGCACCATGTGGGAGCTTGTTAGGAATGTGGAATCTAGGTCCCTTACTTAGACTCACCAAACTGGGAACTGCATTTGAGGAAGACCCCAGATGACTTGTTGGTGCTAATGTTTAGAAAGTACTGAACTGAGAGATACCAAGTTAGGTATCTCCCCCTTCTCTTACCTGTTTTTCAGGCCATTGAAAGCCTGGTAGAGGGTCAGGTCATTCCACTCGATGGTGGTGATCTCGTTGTTCCGCATCCCCGCAAAGGCATAGATCAGGTGGGTGCAGAGGCAGGGGTCAATGTCCTCAGGCGTGAAGCGCCCCAGGCCGGGCCGGTACTGGGCCCAGTTGGTGAAGTAGCATGTCAGCTGGTAGGCAGAAGCTGTGGACAGGAAGGAGTTAGAACAGTGGCCTGATGTTGGTGCCACTGAAATGGGTTTTGGCCCTGCCTCTGTTCCCCTCCCTTTGCCTCAGATGCCTGGTCTCAAGTATGAACACTTTTGCAAATAAGTTAAAAGATTCTGACTTGGGAACTAGTCACAGACTGGGTGTTGGTTACTTTTAACTTTGACAAAGTCATTTTGGGATGTTGTATAAATCTGGGAACCACTGAAGAAGAGACAGATGCCCAGTAGTCCTATGAAGCTCAGCAAAAACTAGTTTATAACTCTCAGGTGGTCATGCCAAAGAAGGTGGCAATGAAGCTGATAGGAAACCTAGATTCTCCCAACATCAAACCCATTTGTCTACAAAGTAGATAGCGGTTCTCTTTCCCAAATATGGCTTATCTCTTTATATACTTTCTTAAAAAGTATTATTGGAATATTTAAAAATCACAACTATGAACAGTATGAAAAATTTATAAAAATTTGAGGTGTATAGCAAGAAAAGATCATGTCAAAGATAAAACATAGAATCCATGACTTACCTAGCTGAGCATTCAGCAGAAGGACCAGACCTAGAGAGAGAGAGAGAGAGAGAAGTAGAGAGAGAGATACTCTGAACTAGTTGTCTAGCCTGTAGAATCTAATTTTGAGCACTTGGATGCCATCCTGTTTGGGTTGTTACAGCCCAAGCAGCAATTAGGGGTTATGCCAAAGTGTAGGCTTCTCAGGGAAGTCACCTACCTCCCCTCCTCTTAGCTGAAAATAGCATGGCTCTCTCTTCTTCCACCCTCCATGTCAGAAATAACTGTTACTGAATGCAGAGCTCAAAGCCTACTACTATGAAAGATCTGCTGGCTGAAATTACCTGAAATTCACTCTACAGGATGACAACCCATCCATACACACTCCCCTCCCTGAACTGGGATAGGTACAGCTTTCCACAGCCAAGGCATTTTCTAAAGCAGCGAATTCAGTGCCTCCTGGAGCCTTGGAATTTATTTTTGGAACCAACTTTTAGGCGCCCTTATAACAGAGGAGAATGAGAAACTGTGAGGCCAGACTCCAGATCCCTCTCCCTGGCTTCTATCAAAGCACTCGTGATCTGGTTGCTTTGTAAACAGAGCTGGAAGTTTTATGTAGAAAAGGCTCTGAAACTATGAAAAAGTGTAAATCACAACCCTAGAGCAACTAAGAAACTGTGGATGCAACATGGCTCTAAACAATTTACGGAATCAATTGCTTCGAATGGTCAAATTTCTGACAATGGTATTCATATGATACATCGGCAACTCATAGGACAGTAGGGAATAAAACAGAAATAATTCTGAAAGCAATAGAAAAAAAGATGACTCTCTTAACACTGTCCCACTTCCTACCGAATTTCACCCCTGAAAACTAAACCAAGCACACAAATGTGTACATATATAAATGATATCAATTAAAAGGTGGGGGGCGGGGTGCAGGAAGATGAACGAGAAAAAGGATGAGAGTAAGACAAACCCTGGAAGACAACAAAGCTTTCTGTTAGGACTGTGCCTGTGGGCACATGAAGGTGGAAATATTATCAGAAGTAATTAAGAGAACGAGAGGTAGACTGGTTTGTATGCATCAGGATTCTCTTGGAAAACTAAAATAATGAAAGAAGAATGGGAAAGGATTGAAGGGTGACCTGAAGCCTGCTTCACAGCTCCTAGATCCAAAGAGAAAAAGAAATTTGAGATTGACTTTGTGGGGGAGTGGGTGGGTGGGGAAGGAGACAGAGGGGATTAGAAAGGGGATGGATGTAATACAACAATAAAATTAAAAAAAAAAAAAAAAGAAATTTGATAAGGAAGGGTAAGGTTCTGTCTCTGATGACCAACCCACCCACGGTGAGGAGAATAAGCTTCGCCATGGTTGCTGTCAGAGTACTCGTCAAGCACGGACAGGGATTTTTATGCCATCCAACTTGCTGGTTATCATGAAGGCTTCCAGGTGGAGGGCACTTAACCCAGATGTGTGGATAGCTAATCAGTAAATCAACAGGTCTCCTTTCCAACAAACACCCCTTGGTGGACCTGCAACCTATATTCTCCTGCCACTGCACTCCCAGCTCTGTAAGAACAAAAGTGCCGTGTCTCCCCACGGGGGAGTAAGGAATATCCCCACAGAAAGCAACCACTTAATAGCCTTTTTGGCAGGTCCCAGGGCCGATAAACATCTGTTTCAGCATTATGGTTAGGTTTTTATGTTGTGGACATTTCGTGCCTGACTTCAAAGCATGTCTTGGAAATTGGATTGGAAATTGGAAAGTAAATAATAAAAGCCTTTGGAAGTTGGTCTTACACATTTTTAATGGAATTATTATATATAATTTGTACAATCAGTGCCTAAGAAACTTTTCCACTTCAGGTGCTGCATTTCGAACATTCCACCCACACCTGTTCTTTGGAATGACCTTAAGGCACTATAATGTAATAATTTTATCTAAGAATGTGTGATTCCCTAAATATCCCCTCCAAAGCCACCAAAAGCTCTCTGGTGCTCCACAGTTTCAAATTACTTTCAGAAGAGGTTTAAAAAAATATTTCATATTGCTGGTAGAGATGATGGTGTTGATATTGAAAAGCCTCTTTTAATAGAAATATTTGCAACTTGACTATTTCTGGAATTTCATGGAGTTTTTAAAAGGTTTTATTTATTTATTTTAGAGAGGGGGAAAGGGAGGGAGAAAGAGGAGACAAATGTCAATGTGAGAAGGAAACATTGATTAGGTGCCTCTTATATCAGTTGCCTCAGCTATGTGCTCCATCCAGGGACTGAACCCACAACCCAGGCATCTGCTCTGACTGGGATTCACGCTGGGGACCTTTCACTTTGTGGGGTGATGCCCAGCTGACTGAGCTACACTGATCAGGGCTGGAATTTCATGGCTGAGATTGATTCCAGTCCACTTTTCCAAACGTATCCACTACCATTAATAAATTTCTGCTTCAGCCAAATGATCTATTCACTATCCCTAAATATGTCTTGTACACATTTGTTTACACCATCCCTCTCTCCTTTGCCTACCCTCTCTCTTCCCCTCATTGCCTACTCCAATATTACAAATCTTCAAAGCCCTGGTCAGATCCTCTCTTTGAAGCTCAAGAGTCTCTCCTGCCTCTGAAATACTTCGTGGACTCCAGTACATATTGTCTGTACTGCTGATGGTCTTGTGACAATACCTAGAGGGCAACTCTGGGGCATCCTTATCATGGGACATTGGCACCTTCACAGATCTACTGTGAATTCGGACTAGTTTGATGAGGGGAAGGATGGGACACTTGGATTTCCATTTCCATCAGGACTGGTTGCAAAATGAAATCCAAAAGGATGGAGAGTGAACACCAAGTGACCAAAAAATGATGAATATTCCTCAGAGGGCTCGACTTTATTATTCCATTTTGCCTATGAAAAGGATGATTACTATCAGTTCAGTTTTACAGGTGAGAAAATGGATAAAATTTTAAGCACCTGATGGAGAGTCAGCACCAAGATTACCTGCCTCTGATTGGAAATCTAACATTTACATGGCACTACCGCCTTGTATTAATTAAGCAGGCTGGTTGATAGTCTAGGTTGAACTGGGATAGGCATTTCCCTGAGGTACCAGGAGAATACTATTGGGACAAAGAGTCAGAATTGTGTCAAGTCAGGGTTAAGTCTAGGATTTGCAAAATCAAGCAGCAAGGCAGTAGTCTCAGGTTTATCCTATGTAGCTATCAGGTCTGCCTGCTGTGTGGACTTAGTGAGATATTTTGTGTTGAATCTGGCTCCCCTAGTGCCATACAAATGACCTACAGATAAAGCACCCCTTCTTAATGCTTCTTAAGTGCTCCAGGTGGGTTCCCATCAAGTCTGCTTGCCATCTGAGCACTTGTGTGTTGGAAAGAATTACCATCATCATGAGATTTGTAGCATGAATAAAAGCATTAAAGTGTTGGCATTATGTAACCTTCCATATTGTTCCATTTTCCAATAAGCCTGTATTATTTTTAGTCTGCCCCAATTTTTATGGTAAATATGCCATACACATGGGTTTAGATACACATTTAAAGAAAAATATTAAGGCAAAAACCTTTGTCTCACCACCTAGCTTAAATAAGATAATTTTATCTTTGAATATTACCCTGTGTGTCCATTCCCAGTTAGATGCTTCTCACTCCCCTGGATTTTGTGCTAATCATTTTCTTGCTTTACTTAGAAATTTAGCATATATGCCCATATCCCTAAATAATATATCAATTCATTTCCTGATGGTTTATTACAATTAGTTTATGACAATAGATTCATTAGTATTGACGCACATCATTAAGCTGTAGAAATTTATCCAGGTTGTTATAAGAAGCAACTGTTCACTTATTTTCACAGCTGTATGGTATTCCATTATATGAGTATATCGTGATTCACTTACCCTTTCTGCATAGAATAATATATGATTTGTTTTCAGTTTTTCCCCTACATGCTTCAGTAGGCATTCCTGTACATGTCTCTTGGTGCACATTGGCAAATTTCTAGAGTTTACACCTAGAAATAGGATTGCTGGGTGAAATAGCATATGCACCTTCAAATTTTACTATTTAGCTGAGCATTTTCCCAAAATAGTTGTATCAATTTGTACTACCAACAATAATGTATGAGATGTTCCCCTACTCTACATCTTTGCTAAAACTTTTCATTATAAGACTTCAAAATCTGTGTCATTGTGGTGGGTAGTTTCAGTTTATATCTCTTAGGTAATACAGCCCAGAAAGTGTCATATATAACCAGAGTCAGCCAGCCACTGGTTGTTCTCTTTGCTGATGAGCATAATCATTATATGGAGTTGAATAGGCCCTTATTGGTAGATGCAGCACAAAAGTCAAGAAGTAATTGGCTAATGACTATAAGATCAGTTTCAAATTGGCTTCAGTGCTCATGGAACTAGTGCTACCTCAAGGGGAAGAAAATTTCTCCTACATGACCTGCTAGGCATAGGACACAGAATTCTTTTATTTATTTATTTTTATTGTTGTTGTATTATATCCATCCCCTTTTTACTCCCCTCTGTCCCCTTCCCCACCCATCCACTGCCCCCCAAAGTCAATCCATGTCCATGGTTCAAGACACAGAATTCTTCATTGACAGTTAGTTACATTGGCACATACTGGATGATGCAGCTCAACAGAATATTCTAGAAGAATACTGACATGATAACATCTGGTTCTCCCTGACTGTACCTAATTCTGTAGGTGCAAATTCAGTATTATGGTACCAGTATCAGGTGATAGATTCAGTATAATGAAGATTAGCAAATGAGTTCACCACCTGTGAGAGTTGCATCTAAGATCTTGGGGCAACCTAGGGGAAAATTCTCCTGGGAGGATCTGATTCATGATATTCGGAATGCATCACCATCCACCCCCCCATGGTTTCAGATGTATCCCTCCTACCTAGGAAGAGACTTTTTCTCCTTCCATAAATGTCACTGGCATCCCCCACCCAAACCCCCCAGACCCTCACCTCAATGGGACTCCTGCATCAACACTTTCCTATTCCTGTGGTCATGCAATAATTGGAGCAATTTCTTTGCACCAGCACTGTGATGAGAATGGCTTCTCAGGTACATGTGGCAGAGTTCAGGACCTAGAGCAAGGTACAATAGTGGACACAGCTGAGACTGGGTAGTCCATCAACAGCCATGTGGAGACCCAGTGATCCAGGTTACTCAGTCCTTAGCACAAGGTGCAGTCCTGACTTCACAGTCACCAAGAGAACAGTGTTTGGAGAAAGAGAAGAAAAGGATGCCTGGATTGGGTTCTCAAGTCACAGTTGGTTGGCACCAGAAAACATCCTGTCCTCAGATTTCTCGGTTCCTAACAGGTGGCTGAGAACAAATGGACTGTTGCTGGGAATGGCTTCGTTTAGGACATTTATAGCGTTGGGCAAGCAAGTCAGATCGTCTACCAGTTAAAAGTGAACTGGGCTTAAGCAGTTTGTCTTTGAGTTACTCCATTATGCTCTTTTGTCGTCATTCTCCGTGAGTAATAAGAGATGAAGTAGCCATCCAATTAGGCTTGGACATTGTCTTAGCTCAGGCTGTCATAACAAAATACCAGGAACTGGGTGACTTAAACAACCAAAATTTATTTCCTCATGGTTCTGGAGGCTGGAAAATCCAAGACCAGGACTCAGTTCTTGGTAAGAGCTCTCTTTCCAGTTTGTAGACAGTCACATTTTGGCTGTCTTCTTACATGGATAGGGGTGAGAGGAGAAAGAGAGATCTTTTACTTTATTTTTATTTATTTATTTATTTTAAAGATTTTATTTATTATTTTCAGAGAGAGGGGAAGGGAAAGAGGCAGAGAGGGAGAGAAACATCAGTGTATGGTTGCTTTTCACCTGCCTCCAGCTATGGATCTGGCTAGAGACCTGGATTGCAACCTGGTTATGTTGCCCTGGCTAGGAATCGAACCAGCAACCTTTGGATTCGCAGACCAGCGCCTTATCCACTGTGCCACCAGCCAGGGCTTCTTCCTCTTTTATAAGGATACTGGTTCTATTTAGATCAGGGTTTCATCCCAGTGACCTTATTTAACCTTAGTTATCTCCTTAAAGGTCCTATCTCCAAAATAGTCATGGGAGGTTAGGGCATCAAGATTTGGCTTGTGGGGGACATAATTCTGTCCATAGCAAATATTACAATATTAAATACAATGATCTCTTCAATACTTGACATGTGTAGCAGTCATCTCCAATTAGAAAGCTAATGAAATCTCCAATCATCAAGTAAGGAGGTGCCAGGGAATGGCTGGTCTGCCAACCCCCTAGTGCTACCCCATTCAATCAACCACTCTGCTTCCAATCCTATAGAAATGGGGTATGATTTTTAGTTCCTCACCATCATGTATTCTGTACATTCTGTTCCCTAATCTTGCCTCTGTTTTACACACTGTGTGATCAGTTCAATTGCACCCATCCCTCTGGCAGTCACTGGGAGGGCACCCACAAGCCAATATTAAGAATGAATAAAGAAGGGTAGGAACCATCATTAATTTCATGATATTTGAACTCTTTATCTAAAAGCCATAGTCACATAAAATTCTAAAATGGAAGGTCAATAGGAGTCCAGCAGTTCTGTTGGGTCAATTGACCCTGCCTGGGGCTATCTTCTTTACCTGCTGTGGGAGCTAATAACATAAGTCACATGGTTCTGAGTATTTTGTCTCCTTTGATCCATTTAACTGGGGTATATAGCACCTTAACATTCTACCAACCTGTACCATCTTGAAGGGACCTTGCCAGTCACAGGAAGAGTCAAAGAAGTGGACTAGTTGTTTGATCCTATTTGCATAAGGCCTTCTTTTTTAAAAACCATTTCACTTTTAATCAGTTGGAATTTTCAAATGGTAATTTTATTAGAGATGCTTATGCAAGCCCCCCTCAGCCTTCGTTTGAGCAATTTCCTCCAAGGTCATTAATAAAAACCATGGAATGTTAAATTGGGTGATCTTAACCACTCAGTGTCTTTGCATCAGTCTGGATCCTCAGGAATTTGGGGAACTCATGACTGCCATACAATCTTTGAAGATAAAGGGCCACAACCCTACAAGGAAGACTTTAAATCCTAAGTCTCTAAGTCTTACTCTTATTTCCAGCCTTTGGATAGTGGAATGGCCAGAGCTCAGTCCTTGGATTCTTTCCTTCCCTATCCATATTCACATTCTTCATGATCTAACCAATCTATTAACTTTAAACACCAACTTCAAACCAATTACCTCCAAAAATTTTATGTCTGAATGACTACTCATACATTTCACTTAGAAAGTCTATAGAAATCTTAAATTCAACATGTCCAGACTGAATTCACAAGCTCCCTCCAGGACCTGCTCTACCTTCAGCCTTTCTCATTTCAGTTGATGGCAGGCAACTCTGTATTTGCAGTCTCTCAAGCCAAAATGTCAAAATTATCCTGGGCTCCTCCTCTCCCCCTCCATATGCTACGTATAATTCACAAAGAAATTTGGGCTAGATAAATAATAATAATAAGTTTTAAAAATACAGCATAAATTCAATCAAATCTGACCACCTCTATGTCAACTGTGCTATTCTGAGCCATTATCTCTCTCCAGGATCATTGCAATAGAAATCAGATCAAATTATTTGTCCACCTAGAAACTTTCAAAGGTTCCGATTTCTTTTGCAGTAAAGGCAGAACTCTTACAATATCTTAAACCAGCTCCTATTTGAGGGCCAAATCCAACCTATTATTTGTTTTTGTATAGTAGCCTGCAGGCAAATAATAATTTTTACATTTTTAAATGGGTGGGAAATCTTTTTTTTTTTTAGAGCAACATTTTGAGACAGATGAACATTATACAAAATTCAAATTTCAGTGCTCATTAATAAAATTTTATTGGGACACAGCCATGCTTGTGCATTTATGTAACATCTCTGACAGCTTGCACGTTACTGCACCAGTGGGGCTGAGTGGTTACAACACAGACCACAGGGTCCACAAAGCCTAAAATACTAACTGACCTTTATTTACTTATCTTCACCCAATAACATGCTTTTCATTGCTTTTAGAGAGAGGGTAAGGGAGAGAGAGAAATATCGATGTGAGAGAAGCATTGATTGATTGCCTCCAATGAGCACCTGGACCAGTATGTGCCCTGACCAGAATCAAACCTGCAACCTTTGGGTTATGGGACAATGCTCCAACCAACCAACCAGGGCGACTGAGTCACTGACCTTTATGGACAAAGTTTGCCAATCTGCTGTCTGCTGACCACCTCTCCTATAGTGTCTCCCATGACTCCTCTTTCCTTGCATTCTTTTGTCCAACCAAACTGGCCTCCTTGCTACTGTTCCTTTCATTTGTCAGGAATTCTCCTTCCTTAGAACCTTTGCCCTGGTCTTTCCCTCCACAGGCAACACTGTCCCCAGACAGCCACAGGAGAGCATGGTCCCCTAGACAGTTGACATTTTCATTTGCTCCATCTCCTTGCTCAAGTCACTGGTGGGTCCCGAATAAAATGAAATCATGAGAACTCATGTTAAAAAATTATTAATAATTCCAAGAGAGCAATAACAGATCATGAAACCAGGTGCATAGGTCATGTACTGCAGGAGCTGGCCCTGCTCATAGATCTTCTTATTAGTGGTCTACGTGGCCACCTCATCTGAAACTGCAGCCCCTTCACCATCAGCCTCCAGGCACCATACTCTTCTCCACATTTGAAAAAACAAAAAAAAAGAAACTTGTATTTTAAAAAGTTTTTAAATATTTTATTTATTTATTTTTAGAAAGAGGGGAAGGGAGGAAGAAGGAGAGAGAAAGAAACATTGATGTGAGATAGAAACATGAATCTATTACTTCTCCCACATGCTCTGACCCGGGACCAAACCCGCAACACAGGCATGTGCCCTGACCAGGAATCAATTAACCAGCAACCTTTCACTTTGTGGGATGATGCCCAATGAAGGCACACCAGCCAGGGCTCTCCTTTATATTCTTTATAACACTTTTCAGCATCCAGCTTATAATATGGTCTGTGCATTATTACATGTATTATTTAATATCTGTCTCCCCCTGCTCAAAATGGAGGCTCCACGTGGTTAGGGATTTTTGACTGTTTCCTTCACTACTATATCCCAAATACATAATATTAGTGCCTAAAATATAGTAGATGCTCAATAAGTAGTTGTAATACATTTTATTGAAAAAAATATATGAAATTCAGCAATTATCCCATTCTTATTTTGTTTTAGTTTTCTTATCTTAAACTCAAATAAAATTAAATATACAATTGTATTGAAAAAGCACATTTCTACTATAATTTAGACAATTATTTCTGTCTATTTCTTCACTTATAATGACTAATGGTTACATAATATTAATAGGTACACAGAAGGGGGAAATGGGGATTAAGAAGAATAATTAGGGGGACAGAGGGGAGCAAAAAGGGGATGGACGTAATACAACAACAATAAAATTTAAAAACAAGAAGAAGAATTAGTAGGAACAAAATAAACAGGGGGATGTTAAGAACAGCCTAGGAAAGAGTGAAACCAAAGAACTTACATGCACGACCCATGGACATGAACTAAGGGGGTGCATTGCTGGAGTGAAGGAGGGTACAGGGTGGAGGGGGCAAAGAGGGAAAATTGAGACAACTGTAACTGCTTAATCAATAAAATGTACTTTAAAAAAGAGAAATATGAGGTCTGTCTGGAAAAAGTCCAGCCATTTTTAATATAACGAGAACAGTTTGCATCACATCAATGTAACCTGGCAGCCAAGGACAGGGGAGTGGAACGCACATGCATGAACTAGTTGGGTAGTAGATGTCATTGAGTGAACACGTGTACTATGTCTTCACATTTTGTGGCCGTCACATTCAAAACGACTGAGCAAGTAAAGCAACAAATCTGCATCAAATTTTGTGATAAGCATGAACATTCCTCTGCAGAAACTATTCGGATGATTCAGAAAGCCACAGCTATGGGCAACTGGTGATTGGCAGCTTCATCATGACAATACGTCCATTCACACATCACATCTTGTGCAGAATTTTGGTGAAACATCAAATCACCCAGGTGACTCAGACTCTATATAGCTCAGATGTGGCACCCTGTGACTTCTGACTTTTCCCAAAATTAAAATCACCTTTGAAAGAGAAGAAATTTCAGATAATCAATGAGATTCAGGAAGATATGACTGGGCAGCCGATGGCGATTGGGAGAACTATTTGAGGTGCCAAGGTGCCTATTTTGAAGGGGATGGAGGTGTCATTGTCCTGTGTACAATGCATCTTGTATCTTCTTCAATAAATGTCTCTCTTTTCTAATAGTACATGGCTGGATACCTTCTGGACAGACCTCCATATAGTTGATGAAATTGACCTTCTAGAGAACTGTAGTATTTTTTACTCCTTAATTACATACATGCATTATATTAAACAAAACTGAGATATAAACTTAGAAAAAGAGATAAAGGTTGAGCATTTTTAAAAAAGATACGCACCCTCGGATTGAAAGTGAACATTCAGTACCAAGCAGAGGAAAATCAAATGAAACCACACACGAAAAATAAAACCACACTTAAGCATAAAACTAAAAGCGAGTCAAAGTAATGGAAGTGCAAAACTGCAAGTGTGAAGAGAAATGGTAAAAGTTACCAAAAGGGGGTAAAAAGTAACAGGGATTAAATTGACATGGATCTTGATAAACCTTCTCATCTTCAAAACCCCCAATGGAAGCAGGCTATTCCCAATTATTAGAGGTATGATTTTGGTGGTAAACATGGACAAAATGGGAAAAGTAGCCCATCCTCTATAATCTTCTCCTATTGATTTTATTTGGTCTGATGTGCTCATTTGTGCGAAACCTGGTGTTGAGGAATCTCTGTCTTTCCAGATCTGCATCCTTCCAGGAGCTCTCATTCTTGGGAAGGGTTTGTAATAGCTAGACTACGAATTTCCTGGAATTCCACTGGAGTAAGAAAGGGTGCTGTTTACTGAAATACACCTACTAGCTCCATTCCTTGAACCCCTCCGCTCCGGCCCCGCAGCACCCAGGGAAGAGCATTGCTATGGGTGCTCACTGTGAAAATCGTGCAGTGGCTGGCTGGCTGGTAGAGCAACAGGACTGCATTTCATTGGGAGACTGGGGGTAATTATATCCAAGACCCTTCAGGAAAGAAGCAGAAGCCGCTGCACCGTCATGCTCAGCTCTTTATTGCACCACAATTTCCCCGCTGGAACGGGCGCTTGGTGTCTTTTCACCAATTGCAGCAAGAGCAGGAGGCATCAAAGACCAAGCCAGACTGGCAGTGCTGAAGGAAAGTCTGTCCGTTCACGCAGTTGTAGAAGGCATTTCTGTCGGTGGGGTCGGGTTACAGGCCGCTGGCCCTGTTGGCACAGAATCTGCTGCCACTGGGGCTGTCCCCTGAGCCGCCACTGCGCAGTGCTGGGAGCCTGGGTGATGGGAGCAATGGGCTGGGCGGGGGCTTTGCAACCTGGAAGAGAGTAAACCAGGTCCTGAGCCCCCTGTTTTTCCTTACCGTGCCTGACATAGGAGAACTAACATCCTGGATTTTGTTCTTAGTGCTTCCTTCTGTGTCTCTGCATGCTTCATTCAGTCTGCTCTCTCCTACTTTCTTATCAACTCCTTCTTCATCCTTTAAAGGATAGTCCATTTTCTAACCTCCTTCTTATATCACCCTAGTGCTTTGGTACGCGACTGTCCTGAACTCACAGGGAAGTTTCTTATCCCTTTCCTGATACTTAATCATCGAATATCTGCTGGGTTGTTATTTGCCTTTGTAATTGCATCAATGCTGTCTCTCTAGTTAGACTGTAACCTTCTATAGAGAAGAGGTTGCAACTTACATATTCGAGATCCCCTGTGATACCTACCTTGTGCTGAATACCTAAGAGGTGCTCCAAACCTTGCTTGTGAAATGAATAATGGATAAAGGAATGGCAGAGAGCCCTGTTCTCCCCACCGTTACTGGATCACTACCAAATATGAATGGAGCAAGAGTCATAAAGTCACTTGGACAATGAGTCCCTGACTTTCAAGGAGACGTTAAAACTTCTCTCAAGTTTGAGGCTTAGGGGTCCCTTCTCACCCCCTTCTCAAGAGTGGGGATGTGAAATGGGAAGAGGCTCCCTGGGCAATGGGGGTGGGCAGATGTGAGAACTGTCTGAGTTGGAAAAGAAGCATTTTTAGGCCCCTGAACCTCCTCCTGCTGTCACTCACTTGTGCTCTGCAGGCCCAGGGCCTCCTTCAGGGTGGTGGTCAGGGGGAATTTTCCCTGGTTGCAGAAAGTGCCCGTGAAGTCAGCCAGGTCGATGGCCCAGATCATGGCACCTCCAAAGTTGTTCTTCTTCAGCCAGTCAGCCTGTAGTAATGAGAGAGGAATCCAGTGACATGCAGATGTTCAGTCCAACGAGGGGCCTAGGGCCATAGGTGGGAACAAACTCACAGGCAACACAGTCTACCTTGATTTTGAAGCTCTTGGTGTTGTCATAGCCAAGTCACTCATTGCCTTTGTAAGCATAGGGGACGTCCTCAGCAGCCTCCCACACTTCGGTAGCTCCATTCTTCAGGAAGGTGCAGACCTAGGAGGAGATGGGGAGGAGGTGGTGCAGCTGGGGTGAAGGGCAGGGTCAGAGGACAGAGAAGAGATGCCCGAAGACTACTTGGAAAGGAAGGCCTAGAGCTCAATCAGCAAATGTCTCAGTCCATGGAGGATTGTGATTCTTTTTCCCTTTTGGATCATTTGTTTTTAATGTGAGGAGACTCTCTTAAATCAAAAAATGTCTTGGCAGGCATTGAGAAGTGTTGATACATCAATATATTTGTAATCTCATTGATGGTATCCTTTCCCTGCACTCTCTGTATTTGGAATCCAGCCTAACGTGCAGCAGGAGTGCTCACCTTGCTTCCCCAACAAAGAGCCATGAGCATCTGCTTTCAGCACCAACAGCTTGCTAAGTGAGCCAAGAAGTCTTGAACTGTT
>PVIW01016006.1:0-17927 GCA_004026585.1 Noctilio leporinus | reverse complement strand
ACCATGACTTGAAATACTTTTTGCCATTCCCTTCTGGCTTGAATTGTTTCTGTTGAATAGTCATTTGATAGCCTTATTGGAGCCCCTTTGTATGTTATTTGTCTTTTCTCTCTTGATGCTTTTAGGATTCTCTCTTTGTCTTTGAAATTAGCCATTTTAATAATAATGTGCCTTGGTGTTGGTCTGTTTGGGTTGATCCTCATTGGGACCCTCTGTGCTTCCCGAACTGGATTAATGTTCTCACTCATCATGTTAGGGAAATTTTCTATCATGACTTTTTTGAACATGTTTTCCATTCCTTGTTTCTCTTCTCCTTCTGGTATCCCTATGATACAGATGTTGTTACGTTTCATGTTTTCCTGCAGCTCTCTTGAAGCCTCTTCAATCTTATTCAGCCTTTTTTTATTCTCTTGTGCTGTCTTGGAGTATTTGTCTACATTATCCTCCAACTTGCTGATCCGGTCCTCTGCTTCCTCTAGCCTACTGTTGATTCCTTCTGCTGTATTCTTCAATTCAGAAATTGTGTTCTTCATTTCCTCCTGGCACTTATTGATAGTTTCTATGTCCTTTTTTTCATGCTGTTGTAACTCTCAGTAAGTTACTTGTAGCCTCCCTGGAGTTCTTCGTAGTTCTCCTGGAGTTGTTTATAGTTTTCTTTGATGTGGCTGAGCTCATTGAGCTTCTCTATCATCATTCTTTTGAATTCATTATCTGATATTCCAGGTGCCTCTATTTCATTTTGTGTTCTTTCTGGGGATTCTTCCTTTCCTTTTGGTGATGGAATGAATCTTTTTTCTCCATTTTGGGTGTCTTTTGTTGCTTGCTTGTTATTTTTATTTATTTTTATTTTTTGTTTTGTCCCCTGGATTAATCTGCTTTGCTTCCTTGCCTTAGTTGAGCAACCTTCTGTGTTAGGAGATTTGCGGAGCTCAATGTTGCAGTCTCCCAGATTTTCTCCACTTTTTGTTCTTGGTGTGTCCTTTATTTGGGCTCTCTGGTTGTATTCTGGACCTGTGGGCTTTTAGCAGGAAAATAAAGAAAAGAAAGGAAAAAGAAAAGAAAAAGGGGGGGGGAGATAATAATAATAAGAAGAAAGGGTTTAGCTGGCTGTTCACCCTGATTGGTCCAGATGCAGCCAGGACCTGAGGGCTTATGTCAGAAAATAAATAAATAAATAAATATATATATATATATATATATATATATATATATATATATATATGGTAAGCAAAAAGGGTTTAGGTTGTTAGGTGGCTGTTCATCCTTAAAATCCCTAATTGGTCCAGGTGGAGGCAGGACCTCTGGGCTTATATCAGATATCAGAGAGAGAAATTAAAAAAAAAAAAATTAAGAAAGGAAAAAAAAAAAGGAAAAAAAAGCAAGAAAAAGAAAAATCAATATTAATAAAGAAAGGGTTCAGGTGTCTGTTCTCCCTTTATGATCTCTGATTGGTCCAGGGGAGCCAGGACCTGTGGGCTTTAACAGGAAGAAAAGAAAAAAAAAAAAAAAGAATAAAATAAAAGGAAAAGAAAGAAAAGAATAAAGAAAGGGTTTAGGTGGCTGGGGAGGGGAGGAATACTTAGATTGAGGACTGGGAATGCATGGTAGCCAGAGAGTGAGTAGACTTTAAATCAAGAGTAGGGGGAGGGTCTTTGGTATTTAGGTTGATTGAGATATGGGGGATTAAAAATATGTGAAAAGTAACTTTTGAAAAGGATATGTTGCGGATTAATAGTTCATGTAGCTCTCAGTAAAACAGGTGCTTGAGATTAGCAACAATCCATTTCCTGAGGCTGCCTCTTTTTCTTAGTCAGGTCTCTGCAGTCTACAATCTATCTTGTCTTGGAGCAGCAGGGCCTATGATGGTCACAGTCAGGGCTGATTCTGAGTGTCAGCCCCCAGGTAGGCTGGGCCTTCAGTAGCCTAGCTGGGTTTTAGGGCTGCCAGTGTTCTGGGGCCTCCAGGGTGCCCCCTCCAGCTCCTGGTGGAGGTTCCTGCCTGTGATGGGCACCTGGCACCCCTGCAGGGCAGCCTGCAACCTTGCTGGTTCCTGTGATGACTGGCCCTGCCCCTGAAGCTCCTGGAGGAGGCAGCCTCTGTCTGCCAACAGTGCCCAGGGTCTACCAACTCTGCCCAGCTCCCCCGGGGAGAGCCAATCCTCCAAGCAGACCAGCTCTCCAAGGAATCCTTTATGGCACCTCCATGATGTGCCCCTCCCAGTGCGTCTGTGGCCTTGTCCCCGGCAATGGGTGGGTCAGTTGCCCCAGCTACAAGTTCACTGCTCGCAGTTTGGAGCTTCTGCAGGAGCCTGGGGGCCTTTGTGGGTGTGCAGGGCTGGGCCTCCTTCCCTCGTAGAGGCTTCAAGCTGCTGTTTCCCTTGTGGCCCAGCAGCACCGTTTTCAGCCCTCTCGCTGCCCCGGCCGGTGCACTTCCCTGCTCCCCTGCTCCTGCTCCCCACAGGACTCTTCTCCTCCACCTCTGGCCCAGTGAGGTGCTTCCTCTACCTGTTGCTGGAGCAAGTCTCTCACACAGTCCCTCCCCTGCAGGAGTTCAATTCCTCATTCCCTCCCGCATTTGCCCTTGCTGCCCACACTTCACTGTTCAGATTTCTAGTTGCCAGGAAGCCTGGAGTTGGCTTCAGTTAAACACACCCCTCTGGGTAGAGCCACCCTTGCCCAGAGCCCGCTGGCCGGTTGGTGCAGAACTGCCTCATCTGCTCTCCTGCAGGTCTCCGCTGCCTCTGGGCTCTGCTCCCCTGAGTCCAGATGCTGACCACTCCAATTCTTAGGGACCTGAAGATGTCTCACGCTCCCTATCCTGTCATCCAGCTGCTCTGGTACTTGATAACACCATCAGCACCGCTCTCTATTCTGTCGCCATCTTTTCTCTGCCTTTCTTTTTCCGTGCTTCAAATATATTTTGCCATTCCTTTCTAGATTGTGGTATTTATGTTTAGAAATCAGCTGATAAACTCATTAGTTCCCATTTTTATGTTATTTGCTATTTCTCTCTTGCTGTTTTTAGGATTCTCTCTTTGTGTCTGAAATGTACTATTTTGTTTTTTAAAGAGCATTTATTTATTTATTTATTTTTATTTATTTTTCTTTTTAAATTTTATTATTGTTGTATTACATCCATCCCCTTTTTGCTCTCCTCTGTCCTCCAGAAAATTTATTCATTAAAATATGTTTTATTTATTGTTTTCAGAGAGAAGGGTGGGGAGGGAGGAAGAAAGGGAGAGAAATATCAATGGATAGTTGCCTTCTACTTGCCTCTAGCTAAGGACCTGGCTGGAGACCTGCATTGTAAGCTGGTTATATACCCTGGCTGGAGAATCAAACCAGCAACCTTTGGGTTTATAAGCCAGTGCTAATCCACTGAGCCACACTAGCCAGGGCTGTAATATTCCATTTTTAATATGATGTTTCTTTGAATGGGCTCTTTGTGTTCATCTTCATTGGGGCCCTCTGTGCTTCCAACACTTGCATGACATTTTTCCTCTCCTCAAGTGAGGGAAGTTGTCTGTCATTACTTTTTCACAGAGGTTCCTAACCTTTTTTTTTCTTCTCCTTCTGGTTGCCCAGTGATATGGATATTATTATTTTTCAGGTTATCTGCAGCTCTTTTAACACCTCTTCATTCTTTCCCAGTTCTTTTTCATAATTTTTCACTCTCTGGAAATTATTTTCTACCTTGTCCTCCAGCTCAATGATTTGATTCTCTGCTTCTTCTAGCCTGCTTTGGTTCCTTCTATTGTGTTCTTCAATTCAGGAAATGTATTCTTCATTTTCTCCTGTCTCTTATTGATAGTTTCCATGTCCTATTTAATGCTTGTGTAGTTATCTGTAACTTTTTTGTAGCATTAATGGAGTTCTTTGTAGTTTCTGTGCAGTTGCTTGTAGTTTTCTTTGAGCTCTCTTAATTTATTCACACTTGCTATAATCCTTGCTATCATTCTTATTTTGAATTCCATGTCTGATAGTTTGCTTGCCTCTATATCAGTTAGCAATCTTTCCAAGGATTCCTCTTTTCTTTAAATGAGGGATTTTTCTTGTTACCTCATTTTAGGTACCCTTCTTGTTTGTTTCTGTTTCTTAGTTCAGTCTGCTTTGACATCCTATTTTCATGGTTTGTCTGTGGTAGGAGACCTGTGGGATTCTTTGGTGCATTCTCTTTGATCTCTTGAACTTGTTTATTTTGAGATGCCCTTTATGCCATTTACCTAGGTTGTCTGGTTGTACTTGGGTTTTGGTCCTTGTGTTTTTCCTTGGGGGAGTATTTTCCTCCAACTATCATATGGAGATTTTCTCTACCCACCATGCCTTTAATTCTGTTGTAAAGGTACACTTCCTTTACTACCTGGATTTTTTAAAAAAGATTTTATTTAATTATATTTAGAAAGAGGGGAAGGGAGAGAGGCAGAGAGGGAAAGAGACATCAATGTATGGTTGTGTTTCACCTGCCTCAAGCCGCATACCTGACTGAAGACCTGGTTTACAACCTGGTTATGTGTCCTGGCTGGGGAATCGAACCTGCGACCTTTGAATTTGCAGGCTGGCACCTTATCCACTGTGCTACCAGCCAGGGCCTTGGATTCTTCCTTGGTTACATCAGATCACATCCCAGCCTGGGCTTAATCAACCTGTTGGAGGCTACCAGATATGCACTGTCTTTGTCTCCTTCACTTATTAACCCATGTCTATATTGTCTATAGACCTGGCCTTTGTCCTCACATAATGACTATCTATTTTAAGCTCATTTTTTATAGTTTATCAATGGAATAAGGTCATAATAGTCTATTTTATTTTATTGTGATTGATAATAACACATAGCCTCATTCAACCTCTTTTCTATCTTTCCCACATGGAAAATTGGATAAGAAAATGTGGGCCTCCTCTTCAGATGTCATTGGGAGACTGAAACCGCACACGCCCCTGTAAGCAGAATTGCCTTCTCCTACTCCCTAGGTAAAATAAAAGCCCTGAGTCACTTTCCTTTCCTGGTCCTATCAAAGCATGTCTGACTTTCTGAAAAGTTATGCCTATTATTTTTAAAATAGTTTTTCAGTTATTACTTTCAGAGGGAGGGGAAGGGAGAGAAGAGAGGCAGTGAGAAAGAAAGACATCAATGTAGGGTTGCCTTTCACCTGCCTCCAGCAACAGACCTGACTGGAGACCTGGCTGGTAACCTCATTATGTGCCCTGGCTGGGGAATGTATCCAGCGACCTTTGGGATTGCAAGCAGGCACCTTATACACTGAGCCACCAACCAGGGTTTAGCTTTTCCTATTCTTCTAGGATTTTTAAACTCTGTGGATGATAAGTGTTCATGTCCTGTTATGGTATGTGCTTTCCATTAGCTTGCAAATGGACACCAAGCTGTCATGGCTCCCTGTCCATCTGTGTTGTGGAAGCTACACTTGGTGCTGTGACCATGGTGCCATTTCTATGACTGTTTCAACTGAGGACCTTTATCCATTGTCATTAGGTTTGTTGGACTAAGTGCCTGCTGTCCACCATGCACATGTCCTGGCAGTAGCCAGTTTGGACATTGAGCAGTGTGGGGCTGGAATGTACTGTTGGGTCCAGCAGAGCCTATGTTTGATTCAATTTATGACCCCAGAATGTTTGAATATTCATTGAAGTGGACACAACAATCTGAAAGAGTTTCTGAAAGATTGTCTGAAAGAGTCTCTGTCTTGTCTCCAAGTAACAGAAGTATCTTTCTTGAATTGTCATAATATGAGGTTCCACCATTAGAGTTAATGTACAAGGCCCACTCCAACTTCTTCTTATGAGTCTGGTGCTCCCAGGTCATATCATCGTTATTGAAAGTGTATCCAGAGCACAAAAAAGAAAGTATCAGAGATCCTCCCGGGTGCACCACACCTCCCCCAGACTCCAACAGCTGCACTTCACAATGGACATCTGAAAAAACAAAGATGTCCTGGTCAGAAATGTTCACTCATCCACTGTTTTTCTCAGTCATGTCCAATCACATTGTCTCTCATTCCCCATAAATTACCTCTTGAAAAAGCAAAAGGAAAACCCAGATGAGCCCAGACTCCATGGTGAGTGGTCTGTATCCTGTCCTGACCAGGCACTGGGAACACCAGACAAAAAGGATCAGGGCTGGGCTGCTTTTCATGAGCAGAGTCCTCTTACTATATAGGGAGCTCTGCCACTGGAGACCTGCCTAGAGGCCGTGCCTCAGTGGTAATGTGAGTGCTTCAGGAGGGTGATTATGACAACATCTCTATAATTAAACACAGAACCACAAGCTGCTCTGAGTCCTGTAAAACAGACCATAACTTCTGATGCTGATGTCGGATTCAGGTTCTAGGTGTACCAAATTCCCTGTTCTGCTACACTAAACCTGATCCAAGGTTTTGTGGGACATGGTCTGTGAGAATGTAGAACCCTTTTCAGGTTGAGGGAGCTGATGGAGAAGGTGTTCACTTACAGCAACCAGCAAAGTTCATTTAGAGAAGTGCACTTTCCATAGACAGTAGTGAAAGAAATTAAAGAATATAATAGAATAGAGAAATTGATGAAACAAATGTTAATAATGATACCACTGATTGGTGAATTTGGCATGGTTGTCTGAGATTATGTTGGGTTCCTGTGAATTCTACAGTATATGGCAAAGGGACCTTGTCATGTTTGAATAATTTTTATAATTTGGGATCCAAACATGTTCCAGCGAAATCTGGTGGGTCTTAGTATAATGTATATAATGTGTTTATAATAGAGGGAGGCAACAGGACATTACACTCCATGAGAAGAAGGGATCTATGTAACCATGATTGTTAGGTGACATGTTTCAGGCTTTGGATAAGGAGGAAGAGGCCACAGGACAAGGAATAGAGTTCTAGCATTTGGACAAGACAGACAAATAGACTCTCTTGTTTAAGATGACTCAGACTGCTACAAAAGTGTTCCAGGGACTGGGAAGATGATAAATAAAACCTTAATTCACTCAGTCCTAGAGGCTGGAAATCCTCAGTAAAGATGCCAGTATAACCGGGAATAAAAACTGTATACTATTCTGGCTTAACTTGAAATGGGATTAGAATAATATGTACTATTCAAGTGATAAATAAAATTCACCATCTGTCAGTTTCATTGTAAGCATATTGCAAGCACCAGGACATTCAATCCTGCTTTTCCAAGAAAGTTTCATATGACACAAGTTAATGTCATTATATTAAGTGACCTGTTTTCTCAGTCTCATGTTGTCAGTGGTGCTGGGGTTCAGAGGGATAAAAATGGGGAGAATTCCTAGTACAGGCATGCTGACAGGAAAGGGAAGTTCTATTCTGACAGGAAACCCTCATTCCCAGTTTCACTCTATCCTGTTGCTGGGGATGGTCACTGTGGTAACAGGTTGCTGGCCTCCATACACAATATAGAATGTCCCTAATGTACAAGAAACACTTCCTTCCATCAGACTTATTATTCAAAAATATATACTTCATGGTTACATTTGTCATATAATTACCTTAAGAGATCTTTTGGTGGCAGATTTGTTTAATTTTTAACAAAGCCTATGTTATTACCCTTTTAATGGAAATTTTATTGTAGTTTTCTTTTTTCAAAAAACTCCCAAGAGATTGGTCAGCCTTCATTTTCCATGGTCGTATTAAAGCTGTCTCTGTTTCCAAGAGTGCATTGTTGCTGGAAAATCACATTGAAATTGGGAAATGTCTTTGGAGCTTTGTAAGGGGAGAATCCTGGACATAATTTGAGTCACATGAAACAAGTATGCCTGGTTTTCAAGAACAGGATGTTACTAGAAATATGGATTTCAATAAAGTGACATTTAGGACCCAGAAGGAAGTACAGGGCATGATATGGTCAGCTTATCTCATCTTAGAAACTACCTAAATAAATTACAAACTGGAGTTTTTTAGGAAACAAAATGTTTGAGATTCTGCAGTTAGAAATCAAAAGAAATACAAAGCTTGCCATTGTAAAGTGAAGAAAGAGGAATTTTTGATACCTCATTCACTTTATTACATCTCTGATATATTTTGTAACAATGTCACAGGTTCTGTGGATTAGGAGTTGGACACATTTGAGGTGATTACACATGTGGTTACACCATGATTCACACCAGCTTCACAATTCACTGGGCTCCATTTATCAAATATCTCAACACTTACAGAGAAGGGGACAGTCCTGAATGGCAGATTGCTGGTGATGGGGGCTCTGTATGAGGAGCCATACTTTCATTAAACTAAAACCCCTGTTTCAGGTCATTACCATCATCATCATCATCATCTTTTCTTTACTTACAATTATTCTTTTCATTTTCTGTATACACATGGTGGTTGTGTACATGCTATGGTACTCTATCTGAAACCATGCAGGTTTCTCCTCTTTAGACAACATTAGGAGATTGAACTCACAAAGACCCTGAAAGTTGATGCAAGGCATTCCAAAAAGCAGATGCCCATTGATGGAAAACAGGTTCCACTTAAGAATTTGAATGAAGACCCCTATCCAATTCTCTCTGCATCACCATAACCTTTGCCACCACCATGACCACCATCATCATTTCTTGATTACTTAGAATCGTAATTCTTCTCATTATCTAAAGAAGTGTTTGTTGTTTCCACATAAGGACTATTTATCTTTCTTCTGATCATTTGTATTGTTGTTAGGTGGCTTATGTATTCAAATTTTAATTTATTTTATGTTTGCTGATGGCTAATGAAGGACACTTACATCCTTTTCTCTATATGAGAAGAAAGCTTGGGGTCCTCTCTAACATCATAGAATGACTAAAACCACACAAGCCTCTTAGAGCAGAACTTTTTCTTTCCCAACCCCTGGAAAAAATATAAATTTTGAATAATTTTCCTTTTCTGACTTTATCAAAATATATATGACTCAAGGAAGAATTTTTTCTGTTTCTCCCAGAAATGTCAATTATGTCATGATGAAACTTCCATGTCCACTTGGTGCATGTGTGTGTTCAATAAATGCAATAAAAATGTTCCTTATTAAAAAACAAATTGTTATGAGCAATGAAAATTGGATACTTTACAATAATTCAGCATGAACAAGAGTGTGGGGCAAATTAATTGAACCACCACCAACTTCTCTAAAGCCTATTAATCACTTAAAGAAGGTGAGATTGTATATATGGTGTGATTGGAAAGAGTCCATTATTATGAGCTTCTTCTGGAAGATCAATTAGTTCCAACAAGTACTGCTCCACATTAGACCTACTGAAAGCAGCACTTCATGAAAAGCATCTGGAATTAGTCAACAGAAAAAACAAAAATTTCCATCAGAATAACACCAAACCCCCTATTTATTTGATGACCAGGCAAAAACTGATACAGCTTGTCTGGGAAGCTCTGATATGTTCCACATATTCTCCAGATGTGGCACATTTGGATTTCCACATATTTTGTTCTTTACAAAATTCTATTAATAGAGAAGTATTTCAATTTACTGATTTGAGCTGGAACAGTCCTTAGCTCAAATCAATAAAAAAGTTCTGAAAAGACAGCAAAAAGTAGTGAAATGAAACAATAAATATATTGTTCAATAAAGTTATTGGTGAACATGTAAATTAGCTTTACTATTATTTAAATGCTGAATGAACTTTTTAGCTTAATCAATAGCTTAAGCTCCTAGAATATATAACATTAAATATAGTCAAAATGAAGCAACTATGAAAAGTACATGATAAGTTTACAGGTCATCATTTTTCTGAGGAAGCTAACAGCAGACATTAATTGCAAACATTGAAAGGATCACTGAGGACAGAAACTGTTAGGAGGCTGTGAAGAATGAGACTCAAAGATGGAACTAGCCCTGGTTCACTTGATTTTTGTCTTTTTATGACAGATCACGAATAAATCAAGAAACTCCATTGACAGTATTAGAGTCTGAGAAAACTTATCAAAATGTGAATTCTCCTTTCAACTGTATTATACTCATTTGAAACACACATTCCCTGACTTTCTCCAGCTTTCCATTAAAAAAAAAAAAGTATTAGTTTTAGAGAGAGGGGTAGAAAGAGAGACAGAAAGTAAGTAAGACATCAATATACGGTTGCCTTTCACTTGCCTCCAGCCACAGATCTGGCTGAAGACCTGGCTTGCAAACTGGTTGCATGCCTTGGCAGGGAATCGAACCAGTGGCCTTTGGGTTTGCAGGTTGGCATCTTATCCACTGTGTTACCAGCCAAGGCTTTCTCCAGCTTTTTAAGTGCAACTCTTAGCTAATGGCATTTACCATTTCTCAATGATCCTGTGAAAGCTTTTCCAGATGTGGATTCATCTGTCAATCCTCCTGTAGGTCTGTTCCATAATGCTTGGTTCATACACATTGACTGTACATCAGGACTGTGGTCATGGGTGAAACTGGAGAGTGGCCAAACCAATTTTCCAATTCATGGACAGTAACCTGCTGTGGTCAGCCAAGGGCTTGATCATCACAGTGCCCTGCAGCCAGTCAAACCACCTAGTCAACTCTGAATTATTGTATGGGACTTGTTATGGGTGTCCTGAGGTCAGCAGTTTTCTGAACTCACATATGACATCTCCATCAGGGCCTAGAGCATGTGCTATAACTGATAGAAGAACAGCCCTGATGGGGAGTTAAAAAAAATAAAAATAAAAAAATAAAAAAAGTCACACAATCAGAGACTATACACTCAAAATTCATATTTGGTAAAAGGAAACTAGAAACCAGCCTCAAGGGACAAAACCAAAAACACTCTAACTCATGGAGACTAAATAAAAAAGCTTTTAAATAAGGAATGGGTGAACAATGACATCAAATATGAAATAAAAAAGTTCCTGGAAACAAATGAACATGAATACACAATAATCAAAAACCTATGATACCACAAAGGCAGTCCTCAGGGGGTAGCAATACAAGCTAACCAAAAAAGGTCACAAGAATCTTATACTAACAACCTAATGATAAAGTTGCAAGAACTAGAGTTGCAACAACAAACAAAGCCCAGGGCTAGTAGAAGGAAGGAAATCATCAAGGTTAGAGTAGAAATAAATAACTTAGAGACTAAAACTACAGTTTGAAGAATCAATAAGCCCAGTAGCTGGTTCTTTGAACAAATAAACAAAATTGAGAAGCCTTTAATCAGACTCATCAAGAAAAAGAGAGAGAGGACCCAGATAAATAAAATCAGAAATGATAGAGGATTTATCAAAACTAATACTTCAGAAATACAAAAGATTGTAAGAAATTACTGCAAATACCTTAGGAAAAGAAATATGACAACCTGGGGGAAATGGAAAAATTTCTGGAAATGTACAACATACAAAAACTGAATCTAGAAGAAGCAGAAAGCCTGAATAGGCCAAAAACAATTAGCGAAATTGAAGAAATAATCCAAAATATCACAAAGCACAGGAGCCCCAGACAATATGGCTACACAGGTGAATTTTACCAAACATTTAGAGAACTAACTCCTAACCTTCTCACCTATTCAAAAAAATTCAGGAAAAGGAAATATTCTCAAACCCTTTCTATGAGGCCAATATTATTCTAATCCCAAAACCAAGTCAAGACACAACTAAGACAGAGAACTACAAGCCAATGTCTCTGATGAACATAGATACTAATATTCAAAACAAAATATTGATCAACCGGATCAGCAACATATTGAAAAGACCATATACCATGATCAAGCGGGTTTCATCTCAGGGATGCAAGGATGGTACGACATTCACAAATCAAAAAATGGAGTACATCACATAAACAAACAAAGACAAAAATCATATGATCATATCAATAGATGCTGAAAAAGCATTTGATAAAATACGGCAACCACTTATGATAAAAACAGTCAGCAAAATGGGAAGAGAAGGGGCATGCATCAACATAATACAGGCCATATATAAAAAACCTGAAGGCAACATGATACTCAATGAGCAAAATCTAAAAGCTTTCCCCATAAGACAAGGATTCCCACTTTCTCCACTTCCATTTAACATCATTTTGGAACTTCTAACCATAGTTATCAGAGAAGAAAAAGGAATCAAAGTATCCATATTGGAAAGGAGGGTGTAAACCTGTCATTATTTGCACATGATGTGATAGTGTACATACAACACCTGATAGACTCCACAAAAAAACTACTCAACTTAATAAGCATATTTAGCAAAATAGTTGGATATAAAGTCAATATTCAGAAATCAAAAACATTTTTGTATACTAATAATGAAACATTAGAGACAGCATTTACCATAGCAACAAGATCCCATTTACCATAGTAACAAGAAAAATAAGGTGCTTAGGAATAAACTTCACCAAGGAGTCAAAAGATCTGTAATCAGAAAACTACAGAACATTGAACAAAGAAATGAAGGAAGATACAAAGAAATGGAAGCAAATACCATATTCATGGATGGGAAGAATTAACATCATTAAAATGTCCATACTACCCAAAGCAATCTATAGATTCAATGCAATCTCAATTAAAATACCAATGCCATATTTCACAGAAACAGAAAACATACTTCAAAAATTTATATGGAGCCAAAAATACCCACCAATAGCCACAGCAATCTTGAGGAAGAAGAACTAGACATTACCAAATATCAAACTGTACTACAAGGTTACTTTAATGAAAACAATCTTGTACTGACATAGAATAGACATATAGCCCTGGCTGGTGGCACAGTGGATAGAGCACAGGCCTGTGAGCCCAAAGGTTGCTGGTTCAATTCCCCAGTCAGGGCACATGACTAGGTTGTGGGCCAGGTCTCCAGCCAGGTCTATGGCTGGAGGCAGGTGAAAGACAATCATACATTGATGTCTCTCTCTCTCTCTGCCTTTCTCCATTCCCCTGTTAATAAAAATAATAAATAAACAATTAAAATAGTATTAACATATAGATCAATGGAAAGGAATAGAGAGCCCAGATATTAACCCAGAACTCTATGGTCAATTAATATTGAACAAAGGGGGAAGGACCCTAAAATGGAGTAAAAACAAACTCTTCAAAAAGTGGTGTTTGGAGAGCTGAAGAGTGACATGCAAAAAAACCCCACAACAACAAAACAACAACTACAACAATAAAAATACTACACCACCAACTGACACCATACACCAGATTAAACTCAAGATGA
This sequence comes from Noctilio leporinus, assembly GCA_004026585.1. Classification (NCBI taxonomy): domain Eukaryota; kingdom Metazoa; phylum Chordata; class Mammalia; order Chiroptera; family Noctilionidae; genus Noctilio; species Noctilio leporinus. The sequence continues at coordinate 4,810 of PVIW01016006.1, read as the reverse complement.
ATAAGGACTTAAACATAAGCAGTGCCACAATACAGGTCCTGGAGTAAAATACAGGCAGTAAAAGTTTAGATATCCTATGCAGAAATATGTTTACTGATACTTCACCAAGGTCAATAGAAATAAAAGAACAAACAAATGGGACTATATCAGAAGATTTTCTGTTCAGCTAAAGAAAACACCAGCAAAAATAAAAGGGAACCAACTGTATGGGAAAACATATTTGCCAATGATACCTCAGACAAGGGCTTGATATCCAAAATATATATAAAACTTATGTGACTCAATATCAGGGAGACAGACAGCCCAATTAAAAAATGGGCAAAGGACCTGAACAGACAACTATCTGAGGAGGACATACAAGGGCCCAAAGGCATATGGAAGAATGCTCACCATCACTAGCCATTAGAGATACAAGTTAAAATCACAATAGGATACCACCTCACACCTATCAGAATGGCAATCATCAACAAATCAACAAAAAACATGTGTGGGCAAAAGGAAACCCTGGGCACTGTTATGGGAATGCAGGCTGGTGCAGCCACTATGGAAGACAATATGGGGTTTCCTTAAACAAATAAAAATGGAACTGCTTTTTGATTCTGCAATTCCACTGCTAGGATTATACATGAAGAACCCTGAATCACCAATTTATAAGAACTTATGTACCCCTATGTTCATGGAAGCACTATTTACAATACCCAAGTGCTGGAAACAGCCTAAGTGCCCATCAGTGGTTGATTGGATCAAAAAACTTTAGTACATTTACACAATGGAATACTACACAGCAGAAAGAAAGAAAGAACTTCTAACATTTGCAACAACATGGATGGAACTGGAAAGTATTATGCTTAGTGAAATAAACCAGTCAGTGAATGACAAATACCATATGATCTCACCCATTACAGGACAATAATGAACAAAACAAACAAACAAACAAACAAGCAAAACAGAACCAGAAACATGAATACAATGAATAGAGAGACCTTCAGTGGGCAGAGGAGATGGGGAGGAGTGAGGGGGGAGAAGGAGGCAAAGAAGGGGAGCAGTTTAATCAAGGAAATAACATGGAAGACCTGTGGATATGGAAAACAATTGGGATTGATTGTGGAGGGGAGTGGGTGGGTGGGTAGGTAAGGGGACAGTGGGGAGGAAATAGCGGGTGGATGTAATACAAGAACAATAAACTTAAATATATATATATATATATATATATATATATATATATATATATAAAAGATAGACCATAAATTAAAATTAAAAAAAAAAAAAAGACCATAAATAAATAAAGCATCTTCATGTAAAACCAACATATTGGGGCTCCTATTTCCTGTTTGTTAGACCCCTAAATTAATGGCCACATGGCCCATGTATCCCACCTTCTCAACAGACTCAGATGTCTTTCCCCCCACATGATCCTTAATAGTCTCATCATGATCCACCACTAGGTGATTTATCTGCTGAATGAGGACTTAGGGATAACAGCTGATAAATCTCACAGGGACACCTTTCAACATGTGTTAACAACAATGGCTGTGGAGTCTCTGTAGAGTGCAGGTTCACACTGTACAGCTCACAGAACAAAGGTATCTTCACATATTTGAGAACAGATACAGAGCAGGACATCCACTCAGGACTTTCAGATCCTGCAGAAGTTGCAAATCTTAAAAAGAGGTGGCTGACACACAACCTTTATTATAATGAGAAAATCGATGACAGTGAAAACTGCCAGTCAGGACGTCCCACCAAATTCTCTGGCTAATCCCTGGTCTGTTCTTACCTGATTGTTTGTATATCTGGATTGATACGTACCTCAATGCATGACTTTCTCCCCTTTCCTTATTATTGCAACCTCTCAGTGCACTCAGCAATCTGAATCCAGGCTTTGATGATGGATGTCTGGGAGCTTTTTAGCCTCACACTCCTGCATCCACATTCACCTTGATCTGGACACAGTGATGGAAAGCCAAGGCAATCACTCCTTTACACCTGGTAGGACAATCAGTCCACCAAGTCCCTGCTCAGCATAAGAACCCCCCATCAGCCCTCTCCCTCTGACCACAACAGAGCCTGATCCAGGCTTGTGGGTCAGCTCCTGGAAGCCTCTTAACTCCTTCCAGAGAAGCTAGGCTGGCCTTTGGTGACTGTGGGACTGCTCATTTTACCACTGCTGTCTTTGCTTCTCTGCACCACACCACATCTACCAACCTCTCTGCTCATCTCCATGACTACCTCTTCCACATGTCTGGATGAATGTGGATTATTTAATACCTTGATTGTCAGGCTTTCATGCAGTTAGTATTTGTGACATTTCTGGTTGTTATTTGTTTTGAGATATAGTCATAATTTTCTTTTAATGACCATAATCCACATCTCAAAATAATGAGGGTAATTTAAGGAATCTCTGAGACAACTTTGAATGTACCAACACCCCAAATATGAGGATCCCAGAAGGAAAAAAAGACACAGAAAGAAATTGAAAAATTATGGGAAAAGTGATGAAGGAAACTTCCCTAAATTGGTGAAGGAAATAGACATATAAGTTCAGGAAGTACAGAGGTTCCCAAACAAGCTAGAACCAAAGAGGAAGACACCAACACATGATAATTAAAATGATAAATGTTAAAGATAAAGAGAATCTTAAAAGCAGCAAGAGAAGAGAGTTGCAAGTTCCATAAGACTGTGAGCTGATTTCTCAAAAAAGCTGCAGGCAAGAAATGACTGGCAAGACTTATTCAACATGATGAAAAGCAAGGTTACTCTGTTCAGCAAAGCTATAATTTAGAATGGAAGGGCATTAAAAATGCTTCCCGGATGAGGTAAAACTACAGGAGTTCATCATCATCAAACCACTATTATATAAAATATTACAGTGGCATATTTAAGAAAAGGAAGAATATCAAAATTAGAAACAGTAAAATGGCAACAAACTCACAACTATCAATAGATGAATGGAAAAAAGGAGCAAACAATGAGAACAGGAACAGAATCATAGGTATGGAAATTATTTGGATAGTTATCAATTGGGAGGAGGAAGTTGGGGAACTGGAGAAAAGTGCAGGGATGAAGAAACACAACTGATAGGAAGAAAATAGGAAGAAGTTAAGAATAGTAAAATAAATGGTAAAGCCAAATAAATTATATGTGTCACTCATGAACATGAACTCAAGGGTGGGTATTCCTGGGGTGAAGAGACAGATGTACAAGGCATAGGGGAGCAAATGGGAAATCAAAGCAGCTGTAATAACATATTTAATAAAATATACTTAAAATTAAAATAACTCTGATTACTTTTTTAGAAGCTAATACCAAAATATAGGCAGGCTTCAGAATCACAAAAGTAAGTGTAGGTGAGTGATGGAAATTAAAAGAAAGACCAAATGGGAAAAATGATGAAAACAATGACTCAGCAATGAAGAAAACTGTCAGCAATCTCACAAGCAGATCCACAGTTGTCAGGAACTCCTGGTAAAAGGCCTCCTCCAGGCAGGATGGCTGCTGTAAAAGGACACAGACCTGAAGTGAAAATGTCCAAGTGCTGATGAGCATGTGGGGAAAGAGAGCCCTCACCCACTCTGGAAGGGAGGGTAATAAGGATGAAATTATAATTTCTGTTTCACATTTATGTACTTTTAACATTTTATAGTACCTTTCTCATGCACTATGTTCTATATGGAATGTTTCTTTTACAATTAGAAAAAGATGAAATAATCGTTTTTTGTTTTTTGTTTAATTTTTTTTTAATTTGGTCACCATTTAGGTATATAAGATTTCAGTAACAAATTGCTTTCCATAATCAGTGACACAGATAATGGAAACTTGTGTTTCATTTTTATTCTCTGAAATTAGTTATAATCAGAATCCATTTACTTTCAAGTAAACATGATGTACTAGAACATTTCATAAAAGATCAAATCAGTAAGTAATTACTGAATGCCTCATTGTAGCCTATAAACTCCTAGATATATCCTTTAAGAGCCCATATAGAATCTAACTTAAATGGTCATGACAAGGACTGTCTCCTTGACCAAACCTCAGTCAGGCCCTCTAACCCTCTTCTCATCATGCTTTGATGTTGTACTCCATTATTCACTTTGTTGCATCTACACTGTCCACATTTATCAAGTATCACGTTTAAAGATACTCTTTCCCCCACCTGGCCTACCTGTTGCTAGAAACCTGTCACGTTATATCAGCTAGAATTGCCATTCCCTTGAAGCAACCCTTTAGTAATTTGTATCCACTGAACCCTCAGCATTCTCCTTGGTTGCAAATGTCCACTTTCCTTGTTGTATTTGGAATTCTATACTAAGGACATTCCCCTCTCCAACTGCAATAATTTCTGATTAAAACCTGCTGCAAGTAAAAAAGCATCATGGGTTCTCCCCATGGGAAAAAAAAAATTCCTTTTTACCAAGCCATGCAACTTACAGGTGTTCATTCAAATAACAAAAGCAAGGACTCAGAAGAAATACTTGCACAACCTATTTTATTGCAGGATTATTTACTATAGTCAATGAGTAAATATCAACTCAGTGTCCATTAGTGTGTGAATGGATAAATGTGCACTATGTACACATGAAAAATGATTGGTCTTAAAACAGAGGAAAATTGTCAGAACAAAAGATCGACACAGATTGAGAGTGAAGGGATGGAAAACTATATATCAAGCAAATGGAAATGAAAAAAAAGCTGGAGTAGCAATACTGATTTCAGATAAAATAGATTTTACAATGAAGGACATAAAAAGGGACAAAGATGGACATTTCATAATACTTAAGGGAACAATCCATCAAGAAGAAATAACTCTGAG
>PVIW01016005.1:0-17928 GCA_004026585.1 Noctilio leporinus | reverse complement strand
TGATTGGATCAAAAAACTTTGGTACATTTACACAATGGAATTCTATATGGCAGAAAGAAAGAAGGAACTTGTACCCTTTGCAACAACATGGATGGAACTGGAGAATATTATGCTTAGTGAAATAAGCCAGTCAGTGAAGGACAGGTATCATATGTTCTCACCCATTACGGGATAATAATGAGCAAAACTAACAACAAGCAAAACAGAACCAAGTGTATGAATACAAGGAATAGGCCTGCAGTGCTCAGGAGGAAAGGGGTAGGGGGGAGGGGGGAGGCAGAGGCAAAGAAGGGGAGCAGCTTAGACAAGAACCTAGTATAAAGGAACCATGGACATGGACAACAGGTGGGATTGACTTTGGGGGGAAAGGGTGGGTGGGGAGGGGGACAGAGGGGAGAAAAAGAGGGATGCATGTAATACAACAACAATAAAATTAAAAGAAAGAAAAAAATAATAATAATAATAGCCTTAGCCCTGACTGCAGTGGCTCAGGTAGTTAGGCATCGTCCCATGAAGTGAAAGGTTGCTGCTGGTTCAATTCCTGGTCAGAGCACATGCCTGGGTTGGGGGTTCAGTCCCCAGTGGGGTATTTACCAGAGGCAACTGATCAATATTTCTCTCCCTCTCTTCCTCCCTTCCTCTCTCTCTAAAGATAAATAAAATGTTTAAGTATTGTATGAGATGAAATTCTAGGAATATGGAATTTAAGATGAGTGTAAGGGAGCAAAATCATTGTTCATACTTTGTATGGAATGTCCTAAAGTAGAATTCAATTTTTAGATATATGGAAAATGTGCTAAGCAAGAAAGGCTATATCTATAGTCTCTAAAATGGATTTTAAATGGTGGAAATACTCTTTTTTCTTACAGTTAATTTCCTTTAAAGGTTTAATATAGTTCAAGAAGTTTTCACAGGGTGGGAGTGGGGATGGGGCGAGGTCTGTGTTCTGCTGTCTGACAAAGATCCAGCACAGCTTTCTTTCAAAACACTTTGATCACATAAAGCATATGAACTTTACCAGTGCAACAAGGTACCATTTAGTATTCAAGGAATATCAATCTTCAAGTACATCAATGCTACAGATTCTTTAAATTCAAGTTCCAGGTGGTGGCTTTAGACTAGGATTAACTCAAGATCTTTCTAATCAGGAGCCTACATTTTAAAACTATTTGTCCTCTTCCAGAATTCTCTATCTCAGTGAAAGTTACCTCTGCCCATACAGGAGCACAAACAGAAAACTAGGTTTCTAATTAGTTACTCATTTCCTTAGGCCCTCGAGTCCCCAAACAAGTTCTTGCTGTGTGTCTCCCAAGTTTATATTTAATCTGTGTACTTTTCTAATCCAAGCTGCCACCATCTTTGACTAGGCAGCCTTAGTGGCTCCTAGCTGGTCTCCTTGCATTCATTCTAGCCCCTCCTATCTCTTGACCACTAAATAACAGCCAGAAAGATCTTGTCAAACTGGAGTCTTAACGTTGTTGCTTTCTTAGGGCCTTTTGGCAGCTTCCCATTGATCTTGATAAAAATAAACAAACAACAACAACAACAACAAATCCCTAAATTCTTACAATTCTCTCATTCAGCAAATACCAATTGACCTTTCTGCTATAAAGCTTTTATCACATTATGTCCTGGGAATTCAAAAATAAATGAGGCTTGCCTCCTACCCTCAAGGAACCTTGCCCCGCAATCTAGCCAGACAGTGCTTAAACTAAGTTTACTTATTCTTTAGTTAATGTTCATGGACATCCTATAATTTACCAGCAGAAGCTGTGCCAGAATGAACTTAGATGTCAACTGTACCTTTAGTGAAATAGGCAACTTGAACAAACATGGTCTTCATGCTGTCATATGGTCTGATCCACCTAAATCCTGAGCACTATGTGCTCGGGATTTTCTTTCTATATTAATACTGCATAGCTAACAAATTATTTTAATCCTAAAGGAGTTCCTTAGTAAATGTTTATTTGCTTGCATACTGAGGTGGTCAGCTAAGTAGCTCTGTTAATTTTGGTTGAGCTTGATTGTGTGTTGGGGTTGGCTAGGTGTTGGCTGGGTGTTGGCTGATCTAGGCTGCATTGCCTGGGATGACCAGGGAGACTTTGGTCTGCTGTATGTACCTTATTTTTCAGGCGCTTGATTGAGTATATTCTCATAATGATGGCCAAACCTCAAGAGAGACCAGGTAAGTCCAGTCTCACAAGTGATTTTTAAAGTCTACTTGCATTATACCTTGCCAAAGTCACAAACTGACTAAAGCAAATTACACATCTAACTAGTCAGAATGAATACTGTGGAATACATGACCAGAACATGGACACAGGAAGAATTGAGGCCATAATTTTAATCCATCACAATGCTATGCTTTCTTATTATAGTCTGTGCATAACTTGATCCATAGGACTTACCACATTAAGTGTAGATATATAATGTGCTAAGAGTTTACCCTTCTCCCAGTGCCCAATTTAGGAACTGTAGTATGGACAGAGACCCTATCTTCAGCACAATGCTTGGCATATAAAGATGCCAAACATATGTTAAAAATAACAAAATTGTTGGTAGATAGGTAACCTTGGGCTGTTTACTTGAGGTAATTAAACTTTCTCAGCCTCAGCTTAATCATTTATAAATAAAGGATAATAATACCTATGACTTTAATAAATGGGGAATGTAAAGGAATGTAAAAGCACATGCTGTTTGTTCAAAAAAGAGTTGTTTCTGCTCTCTTCTCCCACCTTCTTTTATCACTGCATTTATATGAATTTGAGAAAGTGGTAAATGGTTTGATCTTGGCCTGTTCTAGGCAAGAAGTTGTGGTGTAGAGAAACCCCTATTAAAATTATCTCCTGAGAGACCTACAGGAGAGCAGGTGAGACAGTTCCAAACCAACTGGCCAGTGGGCCGAGGTCGGCTCTGGGCAGTGGCGGCTCTTCCCAAAGGGGCAGCTCTGACTGAAGACAGCTCCAGGCTCACCTGTGACTAGAAATCTGAGCAGTGAAGTGTGGACAGTGAGTACAATCTCCATAGGACTGAGGAATTGAACACCTGTAGGGGAGGGACTATATGAGAACCATGCTCCACAGGCTGAGAGAGAGGAAGTACCTCCCGGGGCCAGAGGTGGAGGAGGAGAGACCCTTGGCGAGCAGGAGTGGGGGAGTGAGGAAGTGAAGTGGCCGGGGCTGCAAGAGGGCTGAAAATTGTGCTGCTGCACCACCAGGGGCCAAGAAGGGAGGCCCAACCTCGCCCACACCCTCCAATAGCTTCCCATGGAAACTGTATCTCGGAACTGTGCCCAGTAACTTGCTGCTGGCGCAACCACCTTGCCCATTGCAGTTGGCAAAAACCTCTTTGAAGAGCTGGAGGGGTGGGGTAGCCATCGCCAGCACACAGCTTGGGCTCCCCACATAACCAGGGGCCCATTGAAGGCAAGGAAAACCTCTACAAAGAGCTGGAGAGGTAGGGTGAGCCATCACCCCCAAACTATGCTGCTGGCCCCCCAGGGTGACAGGTGCTCTTTGCAGACATAGGCTGCAAAAACCTCCTTAAAGAGCTGTAGAGAGAGGGCTAGCCATCACTGGTGTAAACGAAGCTGCAGGCCACCCCTCCTTGGAGGGGCACCCATCGCAGGCAGAAACCTCCTCAAGGAGCTGGAGGGGAAAGAGTAGCCTTCAACACCACAAAAGTACCCTGCAGTTCTTCACACAGAACCTATATGAGAAGGAAAGGCCTCAAAATACTGGCAGTAGAGAAACTCAGCTAGGTTACTGGAGGCTCAGCCTACCCAGGTTGTGGCACTCAGAACCAGCCCTGACTGTAACAGTAACAGGCCCTGCCACTCCAAGGTCCCACAGCCTGACTATAGATTGCAGAGGCATGATCAAGGAAAAGAGGCAGATCCAGGAAATGGATCGCTGCTAATCTCAAGCACCTGAGTTACGCCCAGAGCTACATGAACTATTAATCCCTAACACATCCCTTTCAAAAGTTACTTCCAACCCTTACAATTACTTACTCTCCTGCTACAACTCATTCCCAGTCCTCAATCTAAGTATTCCTCTCCTCTCCAGCCTCTTAAAACATTTTTTTTTTTTTTTGTGGGTGCGCTACTAGGAACTACACATTGTTTTTTTCTGCTAAAAACACATGGATCCTGGCTCCACCTTGACCAATCAGTGCTCATTGAGGGTAGACAGGGAGGTAGATGTGGCAACTATATATATAGACTTATACTCTCTCTTGCACTCCCACTATCCTTGCTACCCCTTTGCACCCTTCAAGATTATCTATACTTTAGTCAACTTAATCATTTCCCCCCTCTTATAACAGTTTTATCATATCTACATCCCTATTAAGACTGGCCCAGTTGCAGCTGAGGGTATGATTAAAAGTGGGGGTTACCTTGGAGGGTATGGGTATTTAGCTAGGTTCATAGACAGTCAAAAGGGGGATTAAAGGAAAAAGATACCTTTGTAGGTGTTGTTATTTTGCCTGGACTGGTGGTTCTGTTTTGGGAGCAGCTCAATAACAGTGTATGAGATGGGATAGGAGTGTCTCTCAATCAGCCAACTGGAGTGACAGGAGCAACAAATACAACAAATCCAAAATACAACCAGACAGCCCAAGTTAACGACACACAGGGTACCCCAAGAGCAACAAATTGAGGAAATCTAGGGGACTGCAACACTGAACCCCACAAATCTCCTAACATAGAAGGTCACTCCACGAAGGCAGGGAATCACAGCAGAGTAATCCAAGAAAAAAAACAAGCAACAACCCAAATGAGGAAAAAATGAAACAGTCCATCACCAAAAGGAAAGGAGGAATCACCAGACAAACAGAATTGAAATAGAAACTAGCAAGCTATCAGACATGGAATGAAAAGAAATCATTATTAGAAGGCTCGATGAATTAGCTTCACTCAAAGAAAGCTACAAAGAACTTCAGGGCAACTACAAGGAACTTATGGAAAATTACACCAGCATTAAAAGACATAGAAACTATCAGTAAGAACCAGGAGGAAATGAAGAACATAATCTCAGAACTGAAGAACACAATTGAAGGAATGCAAAGCAGGTTAGATGAAGTAGAGGACCGGAACAGCAAATTGGAGGACAACAGGGAAAAAAATAACCGGACATTGCAACAAAATGGAAAAAGACTGAAAAAGAATAGAGATTTTAAGAGAGATACAGGACAACATGAAATGAAACAATATCCATATCATGGAGATACCAGAAGAAGAAGAGAAGCAAGAGATAGAAAATCTGTTTGAAAAAGTAATGACAGAAAACTTCCTTAAAATGATTAGTGAAAGGGTTGCTCAAGTTCAGGAAGCAAAGAGGGTCCCAATGAAGATGAACCCAAACAGGCCTACTCCAAGACACATCATAATGAAAATGGGAAACTTTAAAGACAAAGACAAAGAGAGAATCCTAAAAGCATCAAGAGAGAAACAGCAAATAACATATGAGGGAGCTCTGATAAGGTTTATAATGATTTCTCAACAGAAACAATACAAGCCAGAAGAAAATGGCAAAAAGTACTCCAAATAATGAAAAACAAATGCCTGAAACCAAAAGTACTCTACCCAGCAAGGCTTTCATTCAAGATGGAAGGTGAAATAAGGAGTTTTCCAGACAAAATAAGGCTAAACCAAACCCACACTGCAAGAGATGCTAAAAGGCCTGCTTTAAAAAGATGAAAAAACAAAGAGAGACAGAGAACTATAGGAACAAAGGGGAAAAATGTCAATGAAGAAATACCTCTCAATAATAACCTTTAATGTAAATGGATTAAATACACCAATAAAAAGACATAAGGTAGTTCAATGGATAAGAAAACACTACCCACATATATGCTATCTGCAAGAGACCCACCTTAGAATAAAAGGTCAACACAGATTGAAAGTGAAGGGATGGAAAAATGTATTTTAAGCAAATGGACATGAAAAAAAGGCTGGGGTAGCAGTACTTATATCAGACAAAATAGATTTCACAATGAAAGCCATAAAGAGAGACAAAGAAGGGCATTTCATAATACTTAAGGGTACAATCCACCAAGAAAATGTAACCTTCATAAATATATATGCACCCAGCATGGGAGTACCCAAATATTAAGGAAAATCTTGGAGGACTTCAAGAAGGAGAAAGACAGCAACATACTAATAGTAGGGGATTTCAATACCCCATTATCAACAATGGACAGATCTTTCAAACAAAAAAACACCAAGGATATTGCAGCATTGAACAACACTCTAGATGAAATGGACTTAAGTGATATATACAGAACTTTTCACCCCAAAGAAGCAAAATACACATTCTTTTCTAATGCACATGGAACATCTCAAAAATAGATCACATGGTAGGACACAAAACAAGCCTCCACAAGTTCAAGAAAATTGAAATCATATCAAGCATCTTCTCAGATCACAGTGACTTGAAACTAGAAATCAATCTCAAGGAAAAAATCCAAAAACAATACAATTCATGGAGACTGAACAACATGCTATTAAGTAAGGAATGGGTTAATAATGAGATCAAAGAAGAAATCAAAAAGCTTATGGACACCAATGAAAATGAATTCACAACACCCCAAAACCTATGGGACACAGTGAAGGCAGTCCTTAGGGGGAAATTCACAGCAATACAGGCCTACCTAAAAAGGCTGGAAGAAACTCATACAAACAACCTAACCATAAAGCTTTAAGAACTAGACAGCAACAACAAACAAAGCCCAGAGCAAGCAGAAGGAAGGAAATTATCAAGATCAGAGCAGAATTGAACAACATAGAGACTAAAAGCACAATTCACGGGATCAACAAATCCAGGAGCTGGTTCCTTGAGAAGATAAGCAAAATTGACAAACCATTAACAAGACTCACCAAGAGAAAAAGAGAGGACCCAAATAAACAAAATCAGAAATGACAGAGAAGTCACAACAGATAACACAGAAATACAAAGGATTATAAGAAATTACTACACACAACTATATGACAAGAAATTGGCAACCTGGGAGAAATGGCCAAATTTCTGGAAATGTATAACATACCAAAACTCAAACAAGAAGACGCAGAAAGCCTGAACAGACCAATAACAACTAGTGAAATTGAAGAAGTAATAAAAAATCTCCCAAAGCACAAAAGCCCTGGTCTAGGTGGCTACACAGGTGAATTTTACCAAACATTTAAAGAAGAACTAACTCCTTTCCTCCTCAAACTATACCAAAAAATCCAAGAAGAGGGAAGACTTCCAAACTCTATGAGGCCAATATTATTCTAATACCAAAATCAGGGCAAGACCCAACAAAGAAAGAAAACTATAGGCCAATATCTGTGATGAACATAGATGCGAAAATTCTCAACAAAATATTGGCCAATCGGATTCAGCAGTATATTACAAAGATCATACACCATGATCAAGTGGGGTTCATCCCAGGGATACAAGCATGGTTCAATATTTGCAAATCAATAAATGTAATACACCACATGAACAAATTGAAAGATAAAAACCATATGATCATATCAATAGATGCTGAAAAAGCATTTGATAAAGTACAGCACCCTTTTATGATAAAAACCCTCAGCAAAATGGGAATAGAGGGAACATACCTCAACATCATAAAGGCCATATAACGAGAAACCTGAAGCTAACATCATACTTAATGGACAAAAACTGAAAGCTTTCCCCCTAAGATCAGGAACAAGACAAGGGTGTCCACTCTCTCCATTTCTATTCAACATTGTCTTGGAAGTTCTAGCTATAGCAATCAGATAAGAAAAAGGAATCAAAGGTATCCAAATTGGAAAGGAGGAAGTCAAACTGTCATTATTTGCAGATAACATGATAGTGTATATAGAAAACCCAATTGGCTCCACCAAAAACTTACTCATCCTAATAACTGAATTTGGCAAAATAGCTATATACAAAGTCAATATCCAGAAATTGAAGGCATTTTTGTATACCAATAATGAAACAACAGAGATAGAAGCTAGAAAACAAATCCCATTCCCCATAGCAACAAGAAAAAATAAAACACTTCAGGATAAACTTAACTAAGGAGGTAAAAGACCTGTACTCAGAAAACTATGGAATGCTGAAGAAAAAAATTAAGGAAAATTCAAATAAATGAAAGCACATACTATGTTCATGGTTGGGAAGAATTAACATCATTAAAATGTCCATACTACTCAAAGCCATCTACAGATTCAATGTAATCCCTATTAAAATACCAACATCATATTTCACAGAATTGGAACAATAGCTTTAAAAATTCATATGGAGTCAAAAAAGATCCCCAATAGCTACAGCAATCCTGAGAAAGAGGGATAAAGTAGGAGGAATCACAATACCAGACTTCAAACAATACTACAAGGCTACTGTCATCAAAACAGCCTGGTACTGGCATAAGAATAGACATATAGATCAATGGAACAGAATAGAGAGCCCAGAAATTAACCCAGGACTCTATGGTCAACTCATATTTGACAAAGGGGGAAGGAACATCAAATGGAGGAAAAACAGTCTCTTCAACAAATGGTGTTGGGAGAACTGGACAGCAACATGCAAAAAGATAAAACTAGACCACCAAATTACACCATACACCATAATAAACTCAAGATGGATAAAGGATTTAAACATAAGCAGTGCCACTATAAAGGTCCTGGAGAAAAATATAGGCAGTAAACTTTTGGATATTCTACGCAGAAATATGTTTACTGATACTTCACCAAGGGCAAAGGAAACAAAAGAACAAATCAACAAATGGGACTACATCAAATTGAAAAGTTTCTGTTCAGCTAAAGAAAATATCAGCAAAATTCAAAGGGAACCAACTGTATGGGAAAACATAATTGCCAATGATACCTCAGACAAGGGTCTGATCTCCAATATATGCAAAGAACTAATGAGACTCAACACCAGGGAGACAGACAGCTCAATTAAAAATTGGGCAAAGGACCTGAACAGACAACTCACTGAGGAAGATATACAAAGGGCCCAGAGGCATATGAAAGAATGCTCAATATCACTAGACATCAGAGAGATGCAATTTAAAACCACAGTAAGATACCACTTCACACCTGTCAGAATGGCAATCATCAACAAATCAACAAACAACAAGTGTTGGCAAGGATGCGGGGCAAAGGGAACCCTAATACGCTGTTGGTGGGAATGTAGGCTGGTGCAGCCACTGTGGAAAACAGTATGGGGTTTCCTTAAAAAACTAAAAATGGAACTGCCTTTTGATCCAGCAATTCCACTACTTGGACTATACCCAAAGAATCCTGAAACACCAATTCATAAGAACCTACGTACACGTATGTTCATAGCAGCACTATTTACAATAGCCCAGTGCTGGAAACAGCCTAAGTGCCCATCAGTGGATGATTGGATCAAAAAACTTTGGTACATTTACACAATGGAATTCTATATAGCAGAAAGAAATAACTCATATCCTTTGCAACAACATGGATGGAACTGGAGAGTATTATGTTTAGTGAAATAAGCCAGTCAGTGAAGGACAAATATCGTATGATCTCACCCATTACAGGGCAATAATGAGCAAAACTAACAACAAGCAAAACAGAACCAAATATATGAATACAGTGAATAGGCCTTTAGTGGTCAGGGGGAACCATGGACATGGACAACAGGTGGGATTGACTTTGGGGGGAATGGGTGGGTGGGGAGGGGGACAGAGGGGAGCAGAAAGAGGATGGATGTAATACAACAACAATAAAATTTTTTTAAAAAACCTAAAAATAGAACTACCCTATGACGCAGAGATTCCACTGCTAGATTATACCCAAAGAATCCCAAAACACCAATTCAGAAGAATCTATGCATCCCTACGTTCATAGCAGTGCTATTTACAATAGCCAAGTGCTGGAAACAACCTAAGTGCTCTTCAGTGAATGAATGGATCAAAAAACTTTGATACATTTGCACAATGGAGTTCTATGTAGCAGAAAGAGAGAGAGAACTCCTACCATTTGTGATAGCATGGATGGAACTGGAGAGTATCATACTTAGTGAGATAAGCCAAGCAGAAAAAAATTAGATACTACATTTTCTCACTTAATACAGGAGACTAATGAACACACAAACAAACAAAACAGAACCAGAGACATGAATACAGGAAACACACTTTCAGTGTGTAGAGAGAAGGAGGAGGGGGAGAGGGAGACGGAAGCAAGGAAAGGGAACAGTGTAGTCAAGCATGGACACAAATAACACGTGGAATTAACTGTGGGAGACGATGAGGAGGGTGGGGAAGGGGAAGGCAGAGGGGGAAAATGAGAGGAATGTAACATAACAATAATAAGAAACATATATATATTAATAAAAATGGCTTAAAAAATAGTTCCCCTATCTTCTACTAACTCAAAACTAATTTTGTATAATATTCATCTTTAAAAAATTAAGATCCCCTTGAAGGCTTAAGTCTATTAACCATTTGCAGTTAAATTCCTATAATGAAGAAATTTCTTCTTTCTCTTTTCTATAGAAAACCTAGGCAAAGAGGAAAAAGGTGATTAGGATGCGTAGAGGAGTGTCATTGGGGAAATAGAACCCTTTGAAGGAGAACAAACCTGGTAAGTACCACATTGTATTGGGTAGGGGGAGGCTTCAGACAGGCAAAAAGCATGAGGTCATCCAGCAGGAAGGACAGACACTAGTGGGAAAGGCAAAGAATAAAAACTTAATCCTTTTGTCCATTTCTTCCTTGCTTAAATAATTGCAGCCTGGAAATTGTTTCTGATGCCTGATACAGATATTTAGTTTTGCTTTATTAATATTCCTAAACTAAAATATTTAACTTTTATTTAGATATTTGCACATATAGTTTTGTTATATTTAGTGTATATATAGCTATACATAATAATTATATAACTATATAATTAAATATATGTTTTACTCATTTCTTACAGTCTCCCAGATGTAGGGCAAGACACACATCTGGCTTCTATCAGTCAGGGAGTAGCTTTAAGCACATCCTGTCAAATTGTCTGTTCCCAAAAGCAATACCAACACATTCAGTGAATGTTATTTTTCCCCCACAGTTATGTTCTTGATTGGACCACAAATTTTTCCATAATATGATTGGACCACAAATTTTTCCATAATACTGTATTTGAAAAATAGGACATTCTAGCTCTTTATACGTAATCAGCTTCCTACCTCAAGCCTTTTATAGAAACTTTTTAAAAATGAAGTGTTAAGTATATTGTATTCCAGCTCTGGAAAAACACATTGAGTATTAGTTACACTATTTTTTTTTTTTAGTTGCTGTGATTAAGTTGTTCTCATTCTTCATGTCTGTGTACTTAATTATGACTGGTATAGCTAACTGCTTCCTCTCCCCCACATGTCTGGGTTATGCTGGATTTGCTGCCAGAATAACTTTAAGTCAATTATTCACAAAATGGAATCATATTATTCAGTTAACATGAATTTAAAGTTAGTTAAGTATTTGAAAAATTCTAGACTTTGGACTTTTATTCATTACATACTAAAGATTTGAGATATAAACATTTTTCATTCTTTTAGAAAAAAGTTATAAATAGGCAGGGCATTTTATTGACAGTACTTTTCAAAATTTAACATTTACTGCTAAAGGCTGTAATATTTTTTCTATTTTCTAACTGTAATCTAATTCATGGTTAGCCTGTATTTTGCATGAAATTTGCTTGGGGTATATGTAGTGAGGGGTTACTTTTCACCAGTGACCTGATAGAGGCCATGATTTCACTAGAAATGTCAGAAAAGAAGTCAGTGTGGTACCTCTTCCACCAGTCACCTCACCCTAGGACAAGGTTACATAGGGTCTTGTATATTACAACCCTCCTAACCTCCTGCCCTCCCACAAGAAACATACACCACATACTGCATATGTATAAGTGAATGACTCATTCCGAACTTAGGGAACACTGAACTTTTGTTTCTGGCAAATGAAATTGATATTAGTCATATTTAAGTGAGTATATTTCCTGATCTGTACCTTGATAGCATTAACTAAATGTTTTGTTTTTATCTTTAGTTCATTTTTTGTAAATTTTATTTATTAATATTTTATTAGAAACATGTAGAGGAAAATAAAAATAATTTGTAATCTTATCCAATTTTTTTTTTAAATAAGCCATTATTTAAAATGACAAGTCACATATCCTTCAAGAGAAAATGTACATATATAACCCCAGGATATATGCATACCTGCACACTTTTTCACTTATACAAAAGTCTTATACATAGTGTTATACTTATGCCTTAATCATTTGAAGGGATAACAAAATATTTTATTGTAAAACTATTTAATAAGTTAGTCATAATTTCACCAGTCATATTACTGAACATTCAAATTGTTTCCAATTCATTGGCTATTAAAAAAGTTGCAGTAAATATCCTTGGGCATATAACTGTGGTGCTTTTATAAATATACCCGTGGAATAAGTTCCTAGCTAGGAATTGTTGGCTCAAAAGAACATGTAAACCAATGAACTACACACTACCGGGTAACAGTTGGTTATTGTTTAAGTACATCTGAGTGTCAAAAATTGACCAATAGTGTTATTAGTGTAAAAATAAAACTAAGAGTCACTGGGATGTGTGGTAGACTGTAAATATGGTGGTAATAGCCTATAATTAGTTGTCATTAACTTTAGACTTTACTGACTTAACATTTTTGTCACAATTTTTCCCCTATTGTTTCACAGACAGTCAGTAAACATTCTTGGGAGTCATTTTGAGATCAAAGGCTGTGACAAAAGGGAACTAGCCACAGCCTTCCTGTGCTTAAACTACATCTTCCAAATGGGATGCTCTAAGAATTGTATAATGTTCAGAAACAGGCTTGCATTTTCAATTAATGGGCGTGTTTTCACTCCCTCAGGTGGAAGGGAAGATTTTGAAAAAATAAAACACTGAAGAGGCATGGTATTACTCCCGTAATTTGGAACTGGAGAGGAGGCAAGATGCTGGCATAGCTGTTGAACTGAGAACCTGCTATGCCAACATATTGCCATCTCTCTTGTCTGACAGCAGCCATGACCCACTGCATGCCGCTCCTCCGTGTATTGCTGTGGATGTGTGCCCTTCCTTGGATGTGGATTTCCATAACATGACACTTTGCCCTGTACCCCTTTGTGACCTCTTCTGCCATACGCCAAGTCACTCCATTTAGTCATGCTGGCCTTTCTGGCTGTTCCTTGAATACACCCACAATGTTGCTGCCCCTTAGCTTGCCTGCCTCTTTCTCCATTTGAGTCTCAGTGAGGATATCACCTCTTAGGATACCCCTTCCTTAACCACATTGTCTAAAAAGCTGTCCCATAATCCAGTCACCATTCACAACTGTGCTGTGCTTATTTTTCAAAACATCGGTCACTACCTCAAACATATTTGTTGACTTGTTTATCTTCCACATTAGAGTGTAAACTCCTTGAGGGTTGGGGACCTTGTTTGTCTTGTTCATCCACTATATCCTTAGAGCCTGACACACAGTAGATGCTCAATATGTATTTTTGAAACCCCACCCTGACTTCTATCATGGAAGAGAGGTGTCAAATAATTACATTTTTCCCATTACAAATAGCTTTGGTGAAATTCTGACTTATGGTAAAACCATAAAAAAATAAACAGATGTTTAGTCCTGGGCCTGCAAACCTAACTCCTTGAAGCAATCACAAAATATATAATGTTGGGTCTACAGATTCATGGAACTCAGAATCTCATAGTGAGAAAGGCATACACTTCAAAATAAAGCTTATATTTGAATCTCACCACTGCTGTTGCATACCTGTGTTCTTGTACAAGTCAATTAACCTTTGAGCCACAGTCCTCTGAATAGTAAAGTGAGGATAACACTAACTCATAGGGATTCTTGAGACAAAGGAATAAGATATTTTAGTCAGATGATTCTTACTTTATATCTAAAATATTAGTATCTATAAAATCCTTGATCGGTGTGTAGTGGTAGACACTCAACGAATTATAATTATTTTACTGCCATGAAAAAAAGTGAATTTTTCTTTTGTTGGAAACAGGTCATCTAACATGAAATATGTGGAAGTGCTCTGCCAGAACTACAGTGCATGTGGAATTCTGCGTTCAGACAGAGATCTTGAGAGGCTGGGAGTTCATTGTCCATTATCTAAAATTTTTGTTGAATCCTTGTTAGTTCTCACTCCCCCACTGTCCCTTTATTTCCCTGAAAATATTTACTGTCTGTAAAAGTAACTTTTACAGATTTACTTTACAGAGTAAGAATATTTCATAAATACTATTGGATATTCATGTTTTTAAGCATTGAAGCTTTATGGAAAAGTTTTGCTTTAATAAACTAAATTTTATGTTTAATGTTTTTCAGAGAAGCAAAATAATCACTACTCAGAACTCATTATTTATTGTTACTCATGTTATTGTAACTATTAACATCCAGATTTTTTATTTGAACCGGTAGTTTAACAAAAATCATGTAGTATAAAAGTATGGCAGTTTTAGTCTACAAGTTTCATAAAGGCCTGTTTAATACCTGAGAATGCTTAGTTTAGAGACGTCATTTAAAAGTTACTATAACTATGGAAGGACAGGCGGGGCAGAGAGGGATGAAGGGGGAAAAAGTGGTACAACAATAACAGCATTAACAAAAATTTAAAATAAATACATGAAATAAAATTCAATACGATAAGTATTTTATCTGAAGTATCTACAGATGTACTGTCTCAATCTGGAAGATTTGTGTCTTCATCACTTTTGTTCTTTCATTTCTTGAAGTTAACAGCCAGAAATAAATACACAGAACAGTAACCCTGGTGGGTCATTACATAAGCTAATATTGCTTGCAAAGACTTTTAAGGATCCACACCATAGCTATTGCTGAAAATTGGAATTTACATTGCTTTATTTCCTATCTGCTAGTAAAATAAAATTGGGGCCAAGTCAATAGGCCAGGACATAAAGCTTATTGTGAGAACTGCTGTTACTTAATGCTTTTTAAATCTATAATCTAAAAACCTGTTTCATGAGCTTGTTTAGGCTTCCTTTGCCTTTTTTAGAATTTTGTTTATCCTCATCTGCATTAATTGATGGATGTATCCACTGCCCCTTGACTTCATTACAGTTGCTGAACTGGATCCATAATGAAAATGAATACTGAGCTCACTTAGATCAGCCCTCCATGTCTTCAAGTGAGCCTTCTTTTTTTTTTTTTTTCTTTTAAGATTTTATTTATTAATTTTTAGAGAGAGGGGAAAGGAGAGAGGGAGAGAGGGAGAGAGAAACATCAATGTATGGCTGCCTTTCACCTGCTTCCAGCTACAGACCTTGCTGGAGACCTGGCTTGCAACCTGGTTATGTGCCCTGGCTGGGGAATTGAACCAGTGACCTTTGGATTGCAGGCTGGCGCCTTATCCACTGGGCCACCAGCCAGGGCCTGAACCTTCTTTTTTGATTCCAAGTGATGATGGGGAAGAAAAAACAAAACATAGGACATAGGAACAGCCAAATAAGAGGCTAAGAAATTAATATTCTAAACTATACAATAACTTCTCTAAGTCAATAGTTTTTAAACTTGTGTTGCATTAGCAATCATCTGGAGAGCCTGGTAAAAAATCAGATCACAAACCATCCCTTGTAACTCAAGAATCTACTTTTTACAAGCACATATTTTAATGCAGTTTTGACAGTGGACTACACTTGCCTTAGCTAAGTCAGAGGGCAGGTTTTAAAAAATCTTACACAATTCCTAATAGAACTTGGGCATGGTCTTGAAAGCAGCTTGTTTTGCACTGCATCTGTGCTTACAGAAAACTGGAGCAGTGTTTTGTAACTGTGCTTTATACTCTGAGGTTTCTTATATAAACAGCCCAGGTAACTACACACAGGAGCACCATGTGCTGTTGTACTTCTGCAGAGTTGATTTTCACTTCAATCATCTCCTCGTCACTGGTTCACATTACAGTTCCCAAGATGTCTTATTTTCTTTTCTGACTAACTTGATATTGACCCAAATCCTTTACTTTGAAATATACATTCTTCTCTAGGAATTCTGTCAAATGGTAAATGATATATGAGCTCCTTATGCATTTATAGGACTTTCAACATTTATAGGACTCTTACAGTGGTAAATCATTCTGTAAACTAACAGATCACATTTTAATCTATTTCTTATGTTTATATTTTTGTGGATTTTTTAAAAATTGGGACATCTTTTCCTTTGTGAGACAGTATGGTGTAGTAGGAAGAGCTTCAGAGTGAAATGAAGAAAAATATCTAGGCTCTAGTCCCAGTTCTGTCATTTTCTGATTCTGTACGTGATTTTGGGCAGTTCATTTAATCTGTTATCTCTTATTTGTTAGTTGGGAGCAATAGTAAGGGAGACTATGTGATATATTAGGAAAAAATGAGGGGAGAGCAAAATAAAGCTGTGGAAACTAAGCATTAGGCAAACTATAAAGTCATCTAGAAAAAAAATAGTTGTAGATTTTTAGCAGTAATTTAATTAACATTTTTTAAATGTTTTACTGCATTGTGTTACTGCATAACTTAAATGTGAGACAAAGTAGGGAGCTCTGGGTAATGGCAGAAATTTATTCTCATCCACCCTGGACCACTTATTTGCTAACTAATTCGTCAAAGAAGAAGAAATATGATCTTTTAGTTAATTTTATCTTGAGATCCAGCTTCTCTTTGGCTATTTAAAAGGTTAGGCATAGATTATAGGCCTTCAAATAATATAATAATGCTTCTATGTCTCATATACCTTCTTTCGAGCTCATTGGCTTATTGTGAGATTCTAATTAGATAAGATATGAAGCTACTTTGAAAAGGGTGTAGTCCTAAAATGTTTAGAAATCCCTTCAACCCTACCTTTTTTCCCCATCACTCCTCAAGTTTACTTTTGAGATGATTTAATAAAATTAAAATATTTTATTCTAAACCTGGCTATAAAGTTGAAATTGGTAGGATTCTAATTACTTGCCATTATATTTGTGGCAACCTGACGGACAGGACATTGTGTTGTGGGCCCGTCTTCTCTCAGCTGTGTTCACCTACGAATGCAGAAGCAGAAAGGTGGGAAGTCTAAGCATCCAGTATAATGGGTGGTAATTGATATTCCATCAACATGCATCTTGAAACCACATTTAAACCAAAGTACCTACCACTTTCAATTTCAGTGAAACTTAGCTAATGTCTTTATTCCCATTTAAATATTTTATGTATTTATTGAACATATATTAGAAAAATTCACATTAGAGTTTTCTTCTAAAAGTAATAAATATATGGTAAGTGAATATGCTAAAAATTAGAAAGTGCTGCCCAAATAGCAGAAGTTTGGGTGACCAAAGTGCTGCTGCTGAGTAGCAGGGCAAAGCTTTGTGGAATATGCTAGCTGTTTCCTAAAGTCCCCTTCATGCATCATTAAAATTGAAAGGTTTCTATAGTATATCATACTCAGATGAAGAAACTTTTTTTGTTTTTTTATGTTTTCTATTGCTCTTTCCTGAAGCCTCACCTTTCTATTTACCTATTTTAGAATTGTATAAATCTACCAATGAAAGGTCCCTCTGTTACCAGGTAACCCTGCCCTTTGGTTTGCTGTGGTACTTTGCTGTGTTCTCTGTGGCATGTTTCTGTGTAAATAAATTCATTTTAAAATAACCTAAAAACTAGACTAGCACTTGTCCTTTCAACGCATCTTTCTTTCTTTTTTCTTTTTTAACTTTATTGTTGTTGTATTACATCCATCCCCTTTTTGCTCCCCTCTGTCCCCCTCTCCACCCACCCATTCCCCCCAAAGTCAATCCCACCTGTTGTCCATGTCCATGGTTCCTTTATACTAGGTTCTTGTCTAAGCTGCTCCCCTTTCTTGCCTCTGCCTCCCCCCTCCCCCCAACCCCTTTTCCCCTGACCACTGAAGGCCTATTCCTTGTAT
>PVIW01016004.1:0-17929 GCA_004026585.1 Noctilio leporinus | reverse complement strand
CTCATACACTGTTGGTGGGAATGCAGGCTGGTGCAGCCACTGTGGAAAACAGTATGGGGTTTCCTTAAAAAACTAAAAATGGAACTGCCTTTTGATCCAGCAATTCCACTACTTGGACTATACCCAAAGAAGCCTGAGACACCAATTCATAAGAACCTATGCACACCTATGTTCATAGCAGCACTATTTACAATAGCCACGTGCTGGATACAGCCTAAGTGCCCATCAGTGGATGATTGGATCAAAAAACTTTGGTACATTTACACAATGGAATTCTATATGGCAGAAAGAAAGAAGGAACTTGTACCTTTTGCAACAACATGGATGGAACTGGAGAGTATTATGCTTAGTGAAATAAGCCAGTCAGTGAAGGACAGGTATCATATGATCTCACCCATTATGGGACAATAATAAACAAAACTAACAACAAGCAAAACAGAACCAAGTGTATGAATACAAGGAATAGGCCTGCAGAGGTCAGGGGGAAAGGGGTTGGGTGGAGGGGTGAGGCAGAGGCCAAGAAGGGGAGCAGCTTACACAAGAATCTAGTATAAAGGAACCATGGACATGGACAACAGGTGGGATTGACTTTGGGGGGAAAGGGTGGGTGGGGAGGGGGACAGAGGGGAGCAAAAAAGGGATGGATGCAATACAACAAGAACAAAATTTAAAAAAAAAAAAAACAAAAAGAAAAAACAAACAAACAAACAAACAAAAAAAACAGAAATCCAAAGCATTTTTGTGTACCAATAATGGAACATCAAAGTCAAAAGCTAGGAAACAAATCCCATTTATCATAGCAACAAGAAAAATAAAGTACTTAGGAACAAACTTAACCAAGGAGGCAATAGACCTGTACTCAGAAAACTATATAATATTGAATAAAGAAATTAAGGAAGATAAAAATAAATGGAAGCATATACTATGTTCATGGATGAGAATAATTAACATCATTCAAATGTCCATACCAACCAAAGCATTCTATAGGTACAATGCAATCCCAACTAAAATACCAATGACAAATTTCACAGATAAAGAAAAAAAAAAACTTCACAAATTTATGTGGAGCCAAAAATGCTCACAAATAGCCATAGAAATCTTGAGAAAGAAGAACAAGGTAGGAGGAATCACAATACCGGATATCAAACTATACTACAAGGCCACTATAGTCAAAACTGTTTGGTACTGGCATAAGAATAGTAATTATTTTTAATCTGTGTGAAATTTACATGAAAATTTCAAAGTTGTCCCTTACTACTATTGTCCCTCATTTCTCCATGTGTTCAGAAATGTAAGGCTGACCTTTGATCTAATTACAATGTGTGTCATAAATCAGGTGATCCCATATCTGTAATGCACATTGTGAGTGAGAAGAGATGCCTCACTCACTGGTCCCAAAATGACCAGAGTGCCTGATCTAAATCCATCTCCTCTTATATGGGAAAGGTTCATGATTACGGTTAGAGTTAGATTTAGAAGTTGCATTAGGTTTAGGTTTAGAATTAAGGTGAATGTCAGGACTAGGGTTCAGGTTATGGTTTTGACAGTGTTAGGATTAGGGTTAGACTTGATGTAGCATTAGGTTTAGGGTTATGGTTAGGGCTTGAGTTAAATTTAGATGAAGTGTTAAGGTTAGGGGTTAGGGCTAGCATTAAGTGTTGAGATTCAGACTAGCATTACACTTACCATTCAGTTTAGGTTTGGGTTATGTTCATTTATCATTAGGATTAGGTTTAGGGTTAGGGTTAGTGCTAGGTTTAATGTAAGGATGTGGGTTAGAATTAGGGCTTGGTTTAGGATCATGTATAAGATTAGAGATAGCGTAACAGTTAGGGTTAGAATTAGGGTAAAGTGCAAGACTTACCATTAGGGTTTAGTAATGACTAGCATTAGTCTGAGGTTAGGGATAAGGTTATGGTTAGGGTTAAACTAGCATTTGTGTTAGGGTTAGTGCTTGGTTAGTGTTAGCATTAGATTTAGGGTTATTAAAATTACATTTAGGATTAATGTTAGTGTTAGGGTTAGCATTAGGGCTATTTTAAGGATTAGGGTTAGGGTTTGGATTAGGGTTAGTGTTAGGGCTAATGTTAGGTTTAAGGTTAGGTTTAGAACTGGCATTAATGTAAAGGTCGGGTTAATATTATTGTTAGGATTAAATTTAGGGTTAACATTAGGATTAGGAGTGGGTTAGGGTTAGGGTTCAGACCAGCAATGGTGTTGGTGTTTGGGTTAGGACTAGCATAATGGGTAATGTTAGGGTAGAAGCAATACTAGGATTAGGTTTAGGGTTAGGTTTGCTTTAGGCCTAGCATTACCAATATAAATAGGGACAGGACGAGTGTGAGATTTAGATTTAAGTTTAGGGTTACATTAATGTGAGCACCAGCATTAGAATTAGGGTTAAGGTTTGGTTTAGGTTTAGGGCTAGCATTAAGTTTTGGGTTAGGATAAGGATTATGAATAGTGTTAAGACTAATGTTCAAGTTCTGGTTAGCATTAGGGTTACTGGTAGGTTTAAGGTGAGGGCTAGCATTAGAATTAGTGTTACATGTAGGTTTAGGGATAGCATTAGGCCCACTTCACATGGCTGATGCTAAACTCTCTACACAGGAAGGTGAAAAGCCCCTCCCCTCATTCTTTTACACCTCAAAGTTTACCCCCCAAGGCACTACAGGGATCCTGGCCTCTACTGGACACTAGTTGATCAGGGTGAAATTTAGTATCTCCCATCCACATGCATGACGGTGGATGCACCACCTTAATCGGGGAACTTGAAGCTCCACTAACTTGGAGAAAAAGAGGGTGTCACCATGCCCCCCACACACCTTGAAGGTCAGAATGTTTCCCCACCTCCTCTAGGTTCCCCTAACATTTCCAGCCCTGCATTTTAGAGGAGTGTACTTGGCCAAGGAAGGCCTCTGCTCCCTTGTCATGGCTTTTTTTAACCTCCACCACCTGCTCACCATGAGATTTTGCTGAAGGCTCTGTCCTCTTTATTTGGTTTGGCATGCCCCCTATTAAGCTACAGAGGGAGAGAGTCTCACATTTTCAGGAGGTGCCCTCACACCACCCATTAGCACATGATATAAAGTGGGAGAGGCTCAGGTGGAGGGCTCAGGGAAAGCATCACAAAGAAAGGCATGTCACAGATAGGGTAAGGGTAGCAAGGCAGCAAGGGCTGTTCAGCAGGATGGCCAAGGAGAGAAGAACCTTGTAAAGGATAGAGGCTATGAGGCAATTAAGAGGTTATCTTCTTCTTTAATGGCCATATCACATGGAACATGCCAGATCTCCTCTGATCTTGGAAGCTAAGCAGGGTCTGGCCAAATTAGCACTTAGATGATGGGATACTCCATGGGAATACAGGGAGCTTTAGCTTTTGCCCCACCTTTGTTTTTCCTTCTGCCTCCATCACCATTACAAAGGAAGTTTCCATCTTCTTGATCCTTGCAGAAACCCCTGCCCAGGAGTGTGACCAGAACATCCTAATCCCCTCCCTTGCACTGCAAAGATCACCCATCAGAAATATTATAGGAGTTCTGGCCAGGACAAGGTAAGCCTTGCTTGGGGGTGTGGGTCCATGTCACCCAGCCACATGAGCAAGAGTGAAGGCCCACAGCCCTACTAAGGAAACCTAAGACCCACAAACAGGGACACAAAAGCCCCTTACCATGCTCCCATCCTGAGGCCTTTGAAGATTTCCCACCTGCTCTCAGATCTACCTTGACAGGCCCTCCCTGGGCCTTGATGAGGGGTACCCAGGAGGGCCTCTGTAGCTCCTTTACCACGTTTCTACCTGTGCCCTGGAATTCCAGCTAGGGAGCTTAGGCCTCACAATTTGGGCAGTGCAGGCCTTCTCTTCAGCTACTGAGGTAGGGAAACTCACCTTCCAGGAAGTTGCCTTCATACTGCCCATTGGATCCTGGTTAAGGTGGTGCAGGGGGCAGTTGGAAAGCTCAGGGAGAGTGATGCTGAGAGGGGTGCAGATATAAAGGTAGGTAAATCATTGCTACCCCAACAATTTTCTGAGTCATTGGGTGAAAACAGCAAGGCATATCTTTCTGAGCATATTTCCTAAGAGAGTCATGACCCACATATGGAATAGTGGATATAACAGCTACAGAAGCTCCACTTTTGGAAAACCTGGTAGTTACTCACACAGTTCCCTGGAGACTGTGGATCACCGGCACCTTTGCAGGCTGAGAAGAAATTCAGATTCCACACCCAACTTTGTCCATATCTCAGCTGAATTTTTCCAATCTTGTTAATGAGATACTCACCATATGGAATGTGGAGATTTCACAGGCCACACTTGTGGAAATAATCAGACATGTAGAGAAGGCTCCAACCAACATTGCTAACCAAATCAATGATGTGACAGCTGCACTCACGGATGTTCACCAGTCAGTGGTGACAGATGATGTCTGAGATGAAAACACTGTGGTTCCTCCCAGAACATGTACCAGTGGCTGGCCATCTGAGATCTTTCCAGAACACACAAACCCTGGTATCCTTTAAGTGTTCTCCACATAGTGCAAGCGTACTGAATGTGCAAATGATGCTGACCAGAGCCAACAGCAAGCCCTCAGCAGGGAAACATTCTATCAGCACCAGGAGTGAATTAAGCATAGATTTTGGTGAGAATATCCCCATACCAGCAAATGGCCTCCCTGTGATCCAAAGCCAGGCTTTGAAATGGATGAAGACCTGCCCAAAACCTGAAGAACTGAACTTTCATGATCTCAAAATCCAGCTTCCACAGATGATTGCACATTCAAGCAAGCTGTGGTTTATCTAAGCCACGATGGACACACCTATTCCATTGTGGGTGACAATCATTTTAAGTTCACAGATGCAGAATAACTGGATCAAATTTTATACCCAACCTATTTTCTAGCTGGGCTTGTTTTCATGACCTGTTTTCTCTGGCTGTTCATATGCTTGACAAATTAACTCTAGTAAATAGCTTTCCTCTATGCAAGGTCTCAATGAAACTTTTTTTTTTTTTTTTAAACTTACAGCTCTCCTTGGTCTTGGAAGGTCAAAAGAAGATGACCAATACGGGTGTGAACCAATACAGACTTTCTTAAAATAGTTCCAGTTAGCTAGCTATAATAACATCAGGATAAATGGAAAAGGGAGAAGATGGCTAGATGGAGAGGAATGTCATATTACTTACAAAAATCTTGAGACCTTGTACTCTGAAAATATTATTTTGTTGTTGAGAGAAGATGAGTACCACAAATAACAAAGACCAGAGAGCTACACAAAGAAGCAGATAACTTTTGTCTGGTTTTGTTACCCATTTTGGCTGTCTAATGTTAATTTCAGAATTTCACTTTTCTTCCAGTTGTCTTGGCTGATACCAAAATCGTATTTGTAAGCCTGAGGTTCTACAGGGGTCACCTACAATTTTAGAAGGATAGAAGAAATGTTACCATGTTTTGTGCACATATGTATATTCACGTGGTTAATAAACTAGTTATATTACAGTAATTAACAGAACAGATAGAGAGAGATAGGTAGGGAAATGTGGTGCAGAAAACAGTGCCCTGCAGAAGGCCAATATGCCTAGGGGTCAGCTGTGGGGAGAGGGGCCTAGAGGTGAGGTACAAGCTCCTGAGGCTACTGGGGGCACCCTTCCACATCTAAGACCATATGACCATGAACATACCAGATATCACCTGATCTTGGAAGCTAAACAGCATTGGACCTGGTCACTGAACAAGTGGGAGGGCACCTCTGAACACCAAGAACTTCAGGCTTTCACCAAACTCTCCTTTGGTCCCTGCAGGAGCTTGCATGGCCACATAGGATACCTTCATTTTCTTGCTCCATGCTAAAGCCCTGACCAGGAAGATGATAGCCCCTCTACTCCCTTGAGGCACTGTGGAGATTATGCCCCAAGCTACTATGGGGATCCTGGCCTCAACAGGGCACTAGTTAATTATAGGATGAGTCAGTGTCTCCCATCCCCATGTGTAAGGATGGATGTTCCTACTCTACTTAGGGAACTTGAAGTCCAATTAGCATTGAGAAAAAAAAAAAGCCTCTCATCTTGAAAGACAGAAATTTCCCCCACCTCCTCTAGGTTTCACCTGATATCCCCAGCTCTCCATTTTGGAGGGAGACACCTGGAAAAAGGAGGCCTCTACTCCCTCTTCTTGGTCCTTTCAATCACACACCCCCCCATGGGATTTGAGCCGGCAGCTCTGTCCTCCCTATTTGTTTAGGGTACAGCCCCTCCTAAACTAGAGGGAGAGGGCCTCACATTTGCAGATGGTGCCCTCACACCACCTATCGACTCATGAGTTGGGCGAGGGGCAGGTAGAAGGCTCAGAGACAGCATCTCAGAGAAGGGTGCATCAGGACACCAAGCAGGCATGGAACCTGCTGTTCAGTGTGATAGCCAAGGCCCTGAGGCTCTTGGATGCCGCCTCCCACCTTAGTGGCCATATTGCAGGGAATGTGCCTGATTTCCTTTTATGTCAGAAGCTAAGCAGTGTCTGGCCACATTAGTACTTGAATGAGACATCACCTGGGAATACCAAATTCAGTAAGCTTTTGCCCACCCTTACTTTGCCTGCTGCCTTTGCTGCTGCAGCATAAGGAGTTTTCATCTTCTTGATCCTTGTGGAAACTTCTGCCCAGGATGATGACCAGACCCCTTCTACTCCCCTTGGTGCTGTGAAGGTCACCCACCTGACTACTAAGAGGGTTGTATCCAGGTCAGGCTACCCCTTGACTGTGGGTGTGGGTCAGTGTCTCTCAGCGCCATAGCAAGGGTGGTAGCCTCCAACCCTATTTAGGAAACATGAGTCCCATGAACAGGGAGAGAGAAGCCCCCTCACCATGCCCCCATTTAGAGTCCTTGAATGATTCCTCACCTGTTCTTAGGCCTTTCTTGACAGACCCAGCCACAAGCCTTGGTCAGGTGGTCTGGGGGAAGGGCTCTGTAGGCCCTACACCACCCCACCACACACACCCAGGGATTCCAGCTATGTGGCTTACACCTCAAAACTTAGGTTAAGTTTAAGGTTAGATCTAGCATTAGGTTTAGGGTTAGGGTTATGGTAAGAGTTACGGTTAGGTTTAGGGCTACCATTAGGGTTAGGGTTACAGTTAAAGCTAGCATTAGGGTTGGGTTTAAGGTTAGGGTTAGGTTCAGGTTTAGGATAAATTTAGGGTTAGGACTATCATTAGTGTTAGGTTTAGGGGTAGGACTAGCATTAGGGTTAAGATTAGTGTTATTGTTAGGTTTAGCGTTATATTTAGGGTAAGGGCTAATGTTAAGGTTAATGCTAGGTTTAGTGTTAGGGTTAGGTTTAAGGTTAGAGTTAGGGATAGTGTTAGAGTTAGGGATAGTGTTAGGATTAGGATTAGGACTAACAATAGAGTTACATTCAGGGTTGAGGTTAGAGTTAGTTTTCACATAAAGACTATTATTAGAATTAGGGTTAGGGTTAGGTCAGGGTTATCGTTAGGATTAGAAATAACAGGGTAAACATTTTATTATATTTAGGTCTGGATTTAGGTTTAGGGTTAATGTTAGAATTAAGGTTAGGGTTAGGGGTAGAGCTACCATTTGGGTTAGGGTTAGGAACAGGGTTAGATTTAGGGTTACAGCTAGTGTTACAGTTATTTTTAGGGTTACCCTTAGGTTATGGTATGGTTAGGGTTAGAGTAAAGGCTAGTGTTAGGATTAGACTTAGGGTTAGAATCAGGGCTAGCACGAGGGTAGGGATAGGGTTAGGGTTAGGTTTAAGGCTAGTATTATCAGGTTTAGAGTTTTGGTTAGGATTAGCATTAAAATTAAAGTTAGGTGTAGTGTTAGTGTTATGGTTAGGAGTATTAGGGTTGTGGTTTGGTCTAGCTTAGGGTAAGGGTTAGGGTTAGATTTTGGCTTATGGATAGTGTTAGTATAATGTTAGGTTTAGGTAAGGTAAGGGTTAGCATTAGGGTTTCGGTTAGGGTTAGTGCTTGCATAAGTGTTAAGAGTTAAATTTTGATTTAAGGGTAGCATCACAGTTAGGGATAGGTTTCACATTATGATTAAGGTAAGATTTATGGTTATAGCTTTGGTTAGGGTTAGAGTTAGCATTAGCATTAGAGCTAGGGCTAGGTTTGGAATTAGGATTAGGTTAGGGTGGGGGTTATATTTAGGTATAGGGTTAGGGTTAGTCTTAGAACAAGCCTTAAGGTTAAGGTTATGTTTAGGACTAGAACTAGTATTAGGACTAGTGTTTTGGGTTAGGTTCAGAGGTAAACTTACCATTAGGATTAGGGTTAGTATTAGGATTAGAGTTAAGGTTAGGTCTAGCATTAGGGTTAACTATTAGGTTAGGGAGAGCTGTGGTGTGAGGGTTAGAAATAAAGTTAGGGTTAGGGTTAAGATTAAGGTTGTGGTTAGGATTAAAACTAGCATTAGGGTTAGGCAGACTTATGCTGTACCAAGCAGCCTCCATAAGAGGGGGACCACATAGTCCCACACACTGGAAGCAATCTGCCCTGCCCAGCAGTGTTTAAGACTGGCGCTTGATCACAATTCTCTGATTTACATCTAAATAAATCTCTTCCACCCTGTTGTGTCTAATCATAGATACAATAGTTGGCACCTGAAGCAGTATGTCTCACCCAGAAGCACCTGAGCCTGGAGGCGGACTACAAACTGAGTTACAGCTGTGTCAGTCAGTCAGCCACCCCCACACACAGACATCGTGGCATGTAAGCCTGGTGTCTGGTCATGGATGCATGGTTTGCAACTAAGTTGGTCAGTCTCACCCAGTGGCACCTGGGCATGCAGACTGATCATTGATTAATTGATTTACAACTTAAACTGTCTGTCCCTACCAGACCTGAACCTGGCAGTTGACCATAAACTCATTGGATTAAAATGGAATATTTTAGTCTAACCCAGTGGCCCATTATCATGGCATCTGATCACAGATCCATTGGATTATAATTTAATTTTTTAGTCCAGACCAGTGCCACGTGAGCTTGGTGGCCAATCATAGATTCACTGAATTAAAATTGGATCTTGCTGCGTAGCCCAGCAGTGCCTGAGATGACGGCTAATCACAAATTCAATAAATTACATCTGAATCTGTCCCACCAAGCTGCACAGGAGCTGGTGGTTGATCACAGATCATTTGATTACAATTGGACCTCTCTGTCTAGCCCAGCAGGACCTGAGTTTGGTAGCTGCTGACAGATTCATTAATTTACAACTGAATCAGTCCATTTCCTGCAAAGCTGCATCTGAGCTTGGTGATGGATCACTGATCAACAGGATTACAACTGAATCAATCCTTACAGCCTAGCAGTGCCTTAACCTGACAGCTGATCACAGTCTGATTGGATTACAACAAAACCTAAAAATGGAGAGAAAAAGAAACAGACCATCACCGAAAGGAAAGGAGGAATCCACAAAAAGACAGCTAATGAAACAGAGGCAAGCAAACTATTAGATATGGAATCCAAAATAATGATGATACAGAAGCACAATGAGCTCAGCCAGCTCAAAGAAAACTACAAACAACTCCAAGGGGACTATGAAGAACTGCAGGGAAGCTACAAGGAACTTAATAACTACACCAGCATTATATAGAATATAGACACTATCAATAAGAACAAGGAGGAAATGAAGAACACAATTTCCGAATTGAAGAATACAGTAGAAGAAATTAACAGCAGGCTAGAGGAAGCAAAGGACTGGATCAGTGAGCTGGAGCACAATGTAGAAAAATATTCCAAGACAGTGAAACAGAATGAAAAAAAGACTGAACAAGAAGGGAAAAAAAAAAATAAGAGAGCTGCAGGACAATGTGAAACATAATGAAATCCATATCATAGGGATACTAGAGGAGAAGAGAAACAAGGAATGGAAAACCTATTCAAAAATGTAATTATAGAAAACTTCCGTAACATGATGAGTGAACACATGACTCAAGTTCTGGAAGCACAGAGGGTCCCAATGAGGGTGAATCCAAATGGACCAACTTCAAGACATATCATTATTAAAATGGCAAATGTCAAAGGCAAGGAGAGAATCCTAAATGCATCAAGAGAGAAAGAGAAAATAACATACAAGGAGGCTCCAATAAGGTTACCGAAAGGTTATTCACCAAAAATAATACCAAAAATAATAAGCCAGAACGGAATGGCAAAAAAATATTCCAAGTAATGGGAAATGAATGCCTGCAACCAAGAATATTCTACCTAGCAAGGCTCTTGTTCAAAATGGAAGGAGAAATAAGGTGTTTCCCAGACAAAAGAAGACTAAAAGAATACATCTCTTACCAAACCAGCATTGCATGAAATGCTAAATGGGCTGCTTTAAAGAAATAAAGAAAAAGAGAGGGACAGAGAGGAAAACAGGTACCAAAGGGAAAAATGGCAAATAACTATCAATAATAATTTTAAATGTAAATGGATTAAATGTACCAATCAAAAGACATAGCATAGCTGAATGGATGAGAAAATATTACTCACGTATATGCTGTCTTCAAGAGACCCATCTGAGAACAAAAAGATCAACACAGATTGAAAGTGAAGGGATGGAAAAAATATATATATCAAGCAAATGGACATGAAAAAAAAGGCTGGAGTAGCAATACTTATTTCAGAAAAAATTGATTTTATGATGAAGGCCATAAAAAGAGATAAAGAAGGACATTTCATAATACTTAAGGGAACAATCCATCAAGAAGATAGAACTCTGGTAAACATATATGCACCCAAAATAGGAGCTCCCAAATATATAAGGAAAATCTTGGAGGACTTCAAGAAGGATATGAAAAACAACACACTCATAGTAGGGGATATTAATACCCCATTATCATCAATGGGCAAATCTTCCAAACAAAAAACAACACAACAACATCTAGAGGGAACAACACTCTTGATGAAGTGGACTTAACTGATGTATACAGAATGTTTCACCCCAAAAAATCAATATACACATTTTTATTAAAATGCACAAGAAACTTTCACAAAGATAGGCAACATGATAGGTCACAAGAGAAACCTCCACACATACAGGAAAACTGAAACCATACCAAGCATCTTCTCCGATCACAATGGCTTGAAACAACAAACCAACCTCAGAAGAGAAAAAAAACAAAAAACACTTGAATTCATGGAGACTGAATAACATGCTATTAAGTAAAAAATGGGTAAGCAATGACATTAAAAAATAAAATTAAAAAGTATCTGGAAACAAACAACAATGAATACGCAGCAGCCCAAAATCTATGGGAAACAGCAAAGGCAGACCTCAGAGGCAAAGTCATAGCAAGCCACAGCCTATCTAAAAAGGTTAGAAGAAATTCATACAAACAACCTAAACATAAAGCTGCAAGAACTAGAGGAGCTACAACAAACAAAGCCCAGAGCAAGTACAAGGAAGGAAATCATTAAGATCAGAGCAGAATTAAATAATTCAGAGACTAAAACTACAATTTGAAGAATCAGTAAATCCAGAAGCTGTTTTTTAAAATAAAAACCAAAACTGAAAACCCTGTAACCAGACTCATCAATTGAAAAACAGAGAGGACCCTAATAAACAAAATCAGAAATGACAGAGGATAAATCACAACTCATACTTCAGAAGTACAAAGGATTGTTAAGAAATTACTACAAACAGTAAGTGGAAGGAAGAGAAGATGGCAACAGAGTAGAAAGCAGTGCTGATGGTGTTCTCGAGTATCAAAGCAGTTAGAGGACAAGATAGGGAGTGTGAGATGTCTTCAGGACCCTAGGAATTGGAGTGGGCAGCATCTGGACACAGGGGGGCACAGCCCAGAGGCAGAGGAAGCCAGCAGGACAGTAGGTGAGGCATTCCCAACCGACCAGCTGGCGGGCCGAGGTTGGCTCTGGGCAGGGGCGGCTGTGCCCAGAGGGGCGCATTAGACTGAGGCCAGCTCCGGGCTCCCTGGCAACTGGAAGCTCAACAGTGAAGTACAGGCGGTGAGGGCAAACGCCGTAGGGAACTCGGAATTGAACTCTTGCAGGGGAGGGACTGTGTGAGAGACTCATTCCGGCAACAGGGAGAGGAGGCTCCTCGTGGGGCTAGAGGCTGAAGAGAAGAGTCCTGCAGGAAGTGGGAGCGGGGGAGCAGGGAAGTGCCCCAGCCGGGGTGGCGAAAGGGCCAAAAACAGTGCTGCTGGGCCACCGTGGAAAGAGCAGGTAGAAGACCCTGGAAGGGGGAAAGCCCGGCCCTGCGCAACCACACAGGCCCTCAGGCTTCGCAGAAGCTCCAAACAGCCATCAAGCTGGGAACTAGTAGTGGGGGCAACTGACCCCCAATTGCCAGAGACAAAGGACGCACCGCCCACGCCTGGGAGGGGCTCAACACAGAGGCCAGGCAAAGGACTTATCGGAAAGCTGGTTGGCTTGGAGAAATGGTGCCTGCCCTGGAAGGGTGGGACAGTGTAGGCAGACCCCGGACAGTGTTGAGAGACAGGGGCATCCTCCTCCTGGAACTGCGGGGGCGGGGCCAGTCATCACAGGGACCCGCAAAATTGTGGGATACCCTGCAGGGATGCTGGGTGCTCGTCCTGGGCAGGAACCTCCACCAGGAGTGGGAGGGGGCTCCCTGTGGGCTCCAGAATACCGGCAGCATAACACCCAGCTAGGCTACTGAAGGCCCAGCCTACCTGGGGGCAGACACTCAGAATTAGCCCTGACTGTGACAATCAGAGGCCCTGCCATGCGCCAAGACCTGCTAGAACATAGACTATAGACTGTAAAGTCCTAACCAAGAAAAAGAGGCAGCCTCAGGAAAGGGATTGCTGCCAATCTCAAGCACCTAAGTTATACCAAGAGCAATATGAACTATTAATCCTCAACATATCCTTTGCAGAAGTTACTTCTCACATATTCTTAATCCCCCCATACCTCAATCCACCTAAATACCCAAGACCCTCCCCCTACTCTCGAATTAAAGCCTACTCACTCTGTGGCTATAACACATTCCCAGTCCTCAATCTAAGTATTCCTCCCTTCCCCAGCCACCTAAACCCTTTATTCTTTTCTTCCTTCCTCCTCCTTTTTTTTTTTTTTTAATTTTTTTTCTTTTCCTTTTCTCCTGGTAAAGCCCACAGGTTCTGGCTCCACCTGGACCAATCAGAAATCATAAAGGGGGAACAGGCACCTAAAATCTTTCTTTATTAATATCGATTTCTCTTTGTCTTGTGACTCCCTCCCTCCCTCCCTCCCTTCCTTCCTTCCTTCTTTCTTTCTTTCTCCTTTCTTTTCTCCCTGATAAAACCCACTGGTCCTGGCTCCACCTGGACCAAACAGAGACCATAAAGGGTGAACAGACACATAAACCTTTTATTTATTAATATTGATTTCTCTTTCTCTTGTGACTTTCTCCCTTTTTTCTTTCTTTTTTTTTTTCACTCTGCTAAAAGCCCTCCGGTCCAGGCTCCATCTGGACCAGTCAGGGATTATTAAGGGTGAACAGCCAACTAAACCCTTTCTTCTTATTATTATTATCATTTTTATTTCTTTTTTCCTTTTGCATTTTTTTTTTTGGTTTGTTTGGTTTCGTTTTTTGTATTTGTTTTTTTGTTTGTTTGTTTGTTTGTTTGTTTTTGTTTTTGTTTCTGCTAAAAGCCTACAGGTCCAGAATACAACCAGACAGCCCAAATAAAGGACACACCAAGAACAGCAAGTGAAGAAAATCTGGGAGACGGCAACACTGAACTCCACAAATCTCCTATCACAGAAGGGTGCTCAACTAAGGCAAGGACAAAAAGCAGGTTAACCCAAGGAAAGAACAAAAATAAATAAATAAAAAGCAAGAACAGACACCCAAAATGGGGAAAAAAGAGAATCAGTCCATCACCAAAAGGAAAGGAAGAATCCCCAGAAAGAACACAAAATGAAACAAAGGCACCTGGAATATCAGATAAGGAATTCAAAACAATGATGATAGAGAAGCTCAGTGAGCTCAGCCACATCAACGAAAACTGTAAACAACTCCAGGAGAACTACAAACAACTCCAAGGAAATTACAAAGAACTCCAGGGAAGTAACAAGGAACTTACTAAGAACTACAACAGCATGAAAAAGGACATGGAAACTATCAATAACTGCCAGGAGGAAATGAAGAATACAATTTCTGAATTGAAGAATATAGTAAAAGGAATCAACAGTAGGCTAGAGGAAGCAGAAGACCGGATCAGCGAGTGGGAGAAAATGTAGACAAATATTCCAAGACAGTACAAGAGAATAAAAAAGGCTGAATAAGATTGAAGAGGGGTTAAGAGAGCTGCAGGACAACATGAAATGTATAAACATCTGTATCATAGGGATACCAGAAGGAGAAGAGAAACAAGGAATGGAAAACCTGTTCAAAAAAGTCATGATAGAAAATTTCCCTAGCATGATGAATGAAAACATTAATCCAGTTCAGGAAGCACAGAGGGTCCCAATGAGGATCAACTGAAACAAACGAACACCAAGGCACATTATTATTAAAATGGGCTAATTTCAAAGACAAAGAGAGAATCCTAAAAGCATCAAGAGAGAAAAGACAAATAACATACAAAGGGCCTCCAATAAGGCTATCAAATGATTATTCAACAGTAAAAATTTCAAGTCAGAAGGGAATGGCAAAAAGTATTTCAAGTAATGGTAAACAAAGGCCTGCAACCAAGAATACTCTAACCAGCAAGGCTCTCATTCAAGATAGAAGGAGTGATAAGGAGCTTCCCAGACTCAAAGAAAAAAGACTGACAGAATACATCTCTACCAAACCAGCATTGCAAGAAATGCTAAAGGGTCTGCTCTAAAAATAAGTTAACAAATAAAATGAAGAAACAGAGAAAGCCAAAGAGGAATACAGACACAAAGCGAGAAAATTGCAATGAATAAGTATCAATCAATAATAACCTTAAATATAAATGGATTAAATGCACCAATCAAAAGACACAGGGTAGCCGAATGGATAAGACAACATGACCCACATATATGCTGTCTTCAAGAGACCCACCTCAGAACAAAAGATCGACACAGATTGAGAGTGAAGGGATGGAAAACTATATATCAAGCAAATGGACATGAAAAAAAAAAAAGCTGCAGTAGCAATACTGATTTCAGATAAAATGGATTTTACAATGAAGGACATAAAAAGGGACAAAGATTGACATTTCATAATACTTAAATGAACAATCCATCAAGAAGAAATAACTCAGATAAACATATACGCACCCAACATAGGAGCTCCGAAATATATAAGGAAAATCTTGGAAGACTTTAAGAAAGACATAGACAGCAACATACTAATAGTAGGGGATTTTAATACCCCACTATCAATAATGGACAGATCTTCCAAACAAAAAATCCCCAGAGATGTTGTGGCATTGAACAACACTCTAGAGGAAATGGACCTAACTGATGTCTACAGAATCTTTTACCCCAAAGAAGCAAAATACACATTCTTCTCAAATGCACATGGATCATTCTCCAAGACAGACCACATGGTATGTCACAAGACAAGCCTCCACAAATACAGGAAAATTGAAATCATACAAAGTATCTTCTCAGATCACAATGGCTGGAAACTAGATATCAATCTCAAGGGAAAAACCCAAAACTTCTCTAATTCATGGAGACTGAATAACATGCTTTTAAGCAATGAAGGGGTCAACAATGAGATCAAAGATGAAATCAAAAAGTTCCTGGAAACAAATGACAATGAACACACAACAGCCCAAAACCTATGGGATACAGCAAAGGCAGTTCTCATGGGGAAATTGATAGCAATACAGGCCTTCCAAAAAAGGTTACAAGAAGTTTATAAAAACAACCTAACCAAAAAGCTGCAAGAACTAGAGGAGCAACAACAAACAAAGCCCAGAGCAAGTAAAAGGAAAGAAATCATCAAGATCAGAGCAGAACTAAATAACTCAAAGATTCAAACTACAATTCAAAGAAACAACAGGTCCAGGAGCAGGTTCTCTGAAAAAATAAACAAAATTGACAAGCCCTTATCCAGACTCATCAAGAAAAAGAGAGAGAGGACCCAAATAAACAGAATCAGAACTGAAAGAGGGGAAATCACAACTGATACCTCAGAAATACAAAAGATTGTAAGAAATTACTACAAACAACTTTATGACAAAAAATACGACAACCTGGATGAAATGGACACATTTCTAGAAAGGTACAATCTACCAAAATTGAACCCAGAAGAAGCAGAAAGCCTGAATAGGCCAATAACAACTAATGAAATTAAAGAAGTAATCCAAAATCTCCCGAAGCACAAAAGCCCTGGACCAGATGGCTACACAGGTGAATTTTACCAAACATTTGAAGAAGAACTAACTCCTGTCCTCCTCAAACTATACCACAAAATTCAGGAAGAGGGAAGACTCCCAAACTCTTTCTATGAGGCCAATATTATTCTAATCCCAAAACCAGGGCAAGATCCAACTAAGAAAGAAAGCTACAGGCCAATATCTCTAATGAACATAGATGCTAAAATTCTCAACAAAATATTGGCCAATTGAATTCAGCAGTATTACAAAGATCATACTCCATGATCAAGTGGGCTTCATCCCAGGGATGCAAGGATGGTACAACATTCAAAATAAATCAATGTAATACACCGTATCAACAAATTGAAAGATAAAAACCATATGATCATATCAATAGATGCTGAAAAAGCATTTGATAAAGTGCAGCAACCATTTATGATAAAAACCCTCAGCAAAATGGGAATAGGGGGGGCATACCTCAACATCATAAAGGCCATCTATGAGAAACCTGAAGCCAACATCATACTTAATGGACAAAAACTGAAAGCTTTCCTCCTAAGATCAGGAAAGACACAAGGCTTGCCACTTTCTCCACTTATATTCAACATTGTCTTGGAAGTTCTAGCTATAGCCATCAGAGAAGAAAAAGGAATCAATGGTATCCAAATTGGAAAGGAGGAAGTCAAACTGTCATTATTTGCAGATGATATGATAGTGTACATACAAAACCCGATTGGCTCCACCAGAAACTTACTCGACCTAATAAGCAAATTTAACAAAATAGCTGAGTATAAAGTCAATATCCAGAAATCAAAAGCATTTTTGTATACCAGTAATGAAACAACAGGAATAGAAGCAAAAAAACAAATACCATTTACCATAGCAACAAGAAAAATAAAGTACCTAGGAATAAACTTAACGAAGGAGGTAAAAGACTTGTATGCAGAAAATTACAGAACAATAAAGAAAGAAATCATGGAAGACACAAATAAATGGAAGCATATATCATATTAATGGATGGGAAGAATTAACATAATTAAAATGTCCATACTACCCAAAGCAATATACATATTAATTGCAATCCCAATTAAAATACGAATGGCAGATTTCACAAAAATAGAAAAAATACTTCAAAAATTTATATGGAGCCAAAAACGCCCACGAATAGCCACCACAATCTTGAGAAAGAAGAACAAGGTAGGAGGAATCACAATAACGGACTTCAAACAATACTACAAGGCTACTGTCATCAAAACAGCATGGTACTGGCATAAGAATAGACATATAGATCAATGGAACAGAATAGAGAGCCCAGAAATTAACCCAGGACTCTATGGTCAACTCATATTTGACAAAGAGGGAAGGAACATCCAATGGAGTAAAAACAGTCTCTTCAAAAAATGGTGTTGGGAGAACTGGACAGCAACATGCAAAAAGATAAAACTAGACCACCAACTTATAGCATACACCAAAATAAACTCAAGATGGATAAAGGATTTAAACATAAGCAGTGCCACCATAAAGGTCCTGGAGAAAAATATAGGCAGTAAACTTTTGGATATCCTACGCAAAAATATGTTTACTGATACTTCACCAAGGGCAAAGGAAATAAAAGAACAAATCAACAAATGGGACTATATCAAATTGAAAAGTTTCTGTTC
>PVIW01016003.1:0-10536 GCA_004026585.1 Noctilio leporinus | reverse complement strand
CAAAAAAAAAGATTGACTAATGAGTAAATAGTGGAAATGAAACAGACTTTTATGAGTTTCTACTCTACTCTGCTACAGATTTAAACTTGAGATCACAGCCTGATGTTCTAATCCCCTTCCACTCTAATGATCTAGATATCAATGTACGGTTGGGTTTTACCTGCCTCCAGCCACAGACCTGACTGGAGACCTGGTTTGCGACCTGGTTATGTGCCCTGGCTGGGGAATCGAACCTGCGACCCTCAGGGTTCGCAGGCTGGCGCCTTATCCACTGTGCCACCAGCCAGGGCTGATCCAGATATCTTAATTGTCAAAGTGCTCCAAGCGGAAAACCCCAGATACTTTCCAAACTTTCTCGCACTAAGAAAGCTCTGGACCTGAACCACCAGTTTCAGGAATCAGGCTAGGGCAAGAGCCTTTACTTCTGAGCAATTCAACATATCAGAGCTATGTTTATAGGGGAAACAGGAAAATGACAGGCATTGTTTTACACAAGTTTGTAACTTCCAAACTGAGTAGACTGGCTCCAAAATCCGGCTTCTGAGGATCCTGGCTTTTATTTACTCTTTGATCTGTCTATTCAATCAATGAATAGTAACTAAGCACCTTTTTTGTTCAAAGAACTATCTGGGACTCACAGGTGGTAAGAAATAAGCACAAGAAGAAATTGCCCCTGCCTGTAAGGCACTTACACTCTTGTTTAGTAGACAACATATGAATGTTCAAAACAGCATTAAAATAAAGTTAAAAAATAGCATAAGATAATACACACCAGGTGCCAAATGAGCAGTCATGATAATGAGCACTTTAAAAACTCAGACAGGGGGCAGCACTGAGTACTAAGAAGTCAGACAAGGCTTCAAGGAGGAAATGGGACCTAATCTCATCTTGAATATGGGCAGAAGTCAGATACTTCGGGAAGACATACAGTACAAGGATTCTCCATGTGAGGCAGAATACTGAGATCCCGCCACCTCCATGTGCCAAGCACGGTGCTAGACCTGAACAAGGTCTGGATGGAGGAACATGCAAAATCAACTAGGGAGGCAATGAAGACATCAGCCCAGTGAA
Organism: Noctilio leporinus; assembly: GCA_004026585.1. Taxonomy (NCBI): domain Eukaryota; kingdom Metazoa; phylum Chordata; class Mammalia; order Chiroptera; family Noctilionidae; genus Noctilio; species Noctilio leporinus. The sequence goes on along the minus strand of PVIW01016003.1, from coordinate 9,465 downwards.
CAAGTGGGCATAGGGACCAGTAAGAGGTAAGCTGAGAAACGCAAACCAGACGGAAGGGCCTTCCATCACAGGCCAAGGAGCTGAGACTTGATTCTACAGAGAAATGTGTAATACTCAAGTTTCCCAACCACATGCCTCCTGGAGGTAGGTTTCATGGACTTCCACTGAGCGCTAAAAATGCCCCACAGGTAGGGAGCAAGCAAGGGTGCCTGGGAAAATTGTAGAGAAACGGTGATTCTGATTTCATGCACACATTCCTCCAAATGAAAGAAGGAACAGGAACTGGGTAAGCGAGGAGCCCATGGCCTGTAGACAGAAGCCTTTCTAGGAGGCATTCATGAATCTCCCATGAAGACGGGGAAGGCTGCTGTTGACAGAGCTAAGCTTTACAGCCTTCACACTGAGGCGGGAATGGGAGGAGGGGGAGAAAAGAGGGTGGAGACAAAAGACGTTCACTCACATCAACCAGTTACTGGCATCACACCCAGAATTCACCTCTTCTCTCCATTATCGTGGTGCTTTCCCATTGTTATAAGGGAGAAACTGCTATTCACTAGGCCTTTCCCTGCTAAGTATTTAAAATGCAGCAGTAACAGTAAATATCACCTCTGGCATATTTGTCCTGGAAGAAAAGAGTGTGATTTGGAATACCTAATTGAAATGTGCTACAGGAGATAAGGCGGCTGCAGAGACTGACATTTAAAGGTAGGAGACACCACCGAAGACATGAAATATTACTGTTGCTGCCTCAAAGGCAACAGCCCCTCTCAGGGAATGGAGACATCCTCCATCTCTGCCTCCCTCTGGGAGGCCCCCTCAGACTCCCTCCTCAAATCCTCTGCCATAGGGTCCTAGGCCACCCCTGCTCTTCCTTTAAAACCCACGCTGCTGGCACTGAGAATGCTGCGGGGCATGCAAAAAGGAATGCTATCGTTCTAGTTCTCGTCTGCTCTTCGTACCCATCTCAAAATCCTAGGTCTCATTTCTTGATAAAGTATTTGCACGGAGGTGGGTATCAGACATGAAAGGATAAGATCTGTCAGGACATCTCAATAGGTCTCATTAAAAATCTGCTTTCTGCTACGATGGAAGAAACATGGTCAGAGATGAAAGGTTATCTATGCTTAATGACCAGCAAGCCCCATCCATTGCTAATTGGATATCGTCACTTTTCAGGGGATGGATCTAGACAAGGGCTAATTTACCACTCATTCTCTTTATCTAAGATCCAGAATAAGGACAGCCTGCCAAGCAAAAATCAGACCTAGCCACGATTCACATTCACTGCATTTTCATCAAAGCTATTTCCATCATGTATCTACCCACCTAAGCAGCTGGTCTCCAAAGCTGGGCCCCACTGAACCCTGACTCCTAGTATTTACACCTTTGAGTATCTTCCTCACTGAATTATGCATTGGCCCTGGGACTTGATTTTGATCAATGGAATATGGCGGAAGTGACGCTGAGTGGCGTTTGAAGCTAGGTCATGAGAAGTCTTGTAGTTTCTATCTGGCTTTCTGAGAATGTTTGTTCTTATGATACTTCTTTTTAGAAGCTAGCTACCATGCTGTGAGAAGACTGGGTTATATGGAGAAATCACATGTAGGCTTCATCCAGCTGATTTCCCTCATCAACTGCTACCTGCGTATAGAAATGAGATACCTTTGATGCTTGATCAGGGCACCAGAAAACCCTCAACTGATCACAGTCAATTCCAGATGTAAAACATCATAAAAAGGCTGTTCTTTAAATCCACTTAGTTTTGGAGCAGTTTTTTTTTGTTTGTTTGATTTCCATAATAGATAACCAGAACAGAACTTGATTAAGATAAGGGGTGCCGCCAAAACAAACACCTAACACATATAGCATTGGCCCTGGGGCCAGGCATCGAAGCAGAGAGTGAAAGGCTCCAGGAGGACATTTGTGATGCCCGAAGAACAGTGAGAAAATTGATCCTGGAGCCTGGAGAAAAGGTAGACAAACATTATGAAGTGGCAGAAAGTTTAGCAAAACCGCCACTTGCAATAATATTAACACTGAAAATATGCACAACCAACTGATGGAACTGGCTAAGGAAATTTCCAGGCAGATCATCAAAAGTGCTAACTAGCTTCTTTCACGTCTTTATGATAAGGTACAAACAGAGATGAGCTCACAGAGGGGTTGTTCAATTTTCAAACAATGTGGGGGAAATGCAGAGGAGTCAGGATTTAAAGTCTTTGAAAATACAAGTCTTTTTCATCCCTAGTCTTTCCTATCAGCAAGTGTTTCTCAAAATAAGAAATAAGCTCATGGTACAGATCAAATGCAGGACCCCCTCCTATAAAATGTAGCCTTAGGATTACAGTAAAATCAACAGTACAACCTAAGACATTTTGTTAACTTCACATTCTCTTAAGTAAGGTGATGCCTTCCAGAATCTCTCAACTAGAAAAATGACTTCTTAGGATAAAAGGTTATATCTTCTAACAGTCTTCAGACAAAATGACTTTTAAGAATCTTCAGAGTTTGCCTCTGGTACAAAATTCTATTCTGGTTACTTATTGCTTCACAAAAACAAAACAAGACAGAACAAAACAAAAACAGCCCCAAACGTAACAACTTAAACAATGTGTTATCCCCGTGGTCCTGTGAGTCAGCCAGGATTCATCTTGGGGTCTCTCAGCTGCTGTGGTCAATTGCACTTGCAGCTGGTGTTAGGTGCAGAACACCCAAGGCAACTTCTTCACTCACCTGATGCTTCTTTGGCGTCTCTCTGTCTCCCTATTGCATCTCCTTCACCACAGCCTCTTCTCCAAACTTGGGGTTCTCACAAGTGTGAGCTCCTAGTCATCTGAACTGGCTTCCAAGTCAGAAAGGAGAAACAGCCAGGCCTGTTAACAGCTACTTCCAGAAGTACCTTAGCACTAAACCACCACCATATGCTACTGTTCAAAGCCATCATAACCTGTCCATATTCAAAGGATGGAAAGAGAAATTCTACCTCTTGATCTTGATGACAGTATCAAGGACATATCACAGGAGAGTGTATGTAACAGAAAATACTATTGTGAACATCTGTGAAAAGCATAATCTACCACAACCTACTTCTCCTACTTGTTTGCCTGTTTTAGTTCATTTGCCTTCTTGGGTTAAAGAATCTCGTATAAGGCTTATAATGAATCAAAGGTATAATGTGATTGTCAGAAGACTAGTGAAGTATTAATTGCCAAAATGAGAATCCAAAGCAAGGAAAACCAACAAGTCTTCTTGCCTCTATACTGATGAAACTACATATGGAAGAGTATGTTCACAGTTAAGCACTGAATTTCAGAAGAGCCAATAGCAAATTGGAGTTTGTTATGGGGAGAATAATCGGAGTAGTGTAGGATTGGAAACTGTATCATTTTAGTAACATATGCTATAAAAATCAATGCCACTCTATCTGTAGAGATGTGTGGACAAGATCCCATCTTAGCTCCTCACTTTTTTCCCTCTATTTGCCCTATGGTACAAACCTCTAGATTTCTAAGATGTACAGGTTAAATCCACTTGCCTAGATCCCTTCTAAAATACTCCTTCTCTTTTATAGTTCTCTTCTCTGCAAGGGAATGTACATGATGCTCATTGCATGTAATTTGGGGGCATCTATCAAACCTGTCACTATTTTCACATATCCAAAATTACTATGGTAAACATTAATAACATTCTATATTATTCCAGTCCTCCTTTCTCTCTAGGAAGATAGGAGAATGACAATTTTCCATCACCTTGTAATTAATCATGGTCATCTGACTCACTCTGGCCAAGGAAAGTGATGAAAGCATTCACAAGCCAGTGCACATATTCCTTGTTATCTTTCTCTGTTATAAAGACTTCCATGGAGTTGGCCATATCATAAAATAGCAGAGCTTCTGTCATTCTAAGAACCTGAATATCTATGATAAACAGAGCCCCATTGTTTGTCATGTTCAACATGCACTATGAGTGAGAAGTAAACCTATGCTGTTTTAAGGTGCTAAGATCTAGGGGTTCACATGTTGCTGCAGCATAATCAAGTCTATACTGATTAGTATAATCACTGTCATGAGAAAAAGCCTCCTGAGAAAACATAACTCTGAAGTATGTTTAATCTTTCAGGAACTCATCTTTATTAAATGAAGTCCTGAAACCTAAATACAACTAACTTTCAGAGGAGTTCAGGAAGTGATAGGATGAGATTGGCAAGAATCACTAATTTGCAAAACTCACTAACTCCCGAAAGCTGGAAGTTGTAGGAAGTTTCCTCCAGGAGTTTACCTGGCACTCTCTTCCACCCCACCTTCCAACACAAGACCTGCCTGCATGCCAAGAGTTTTGTACAAAGAGAGACTCCGCATGGGAAAGCCAAACTCTACACCTTCAGATGCAGAACGATTCAACAAAGGTGGCCACATCACCCAGCCCACTGGTAACTCCCACAGCATGGACTGGCCTTGAGGTCTAGGAGCTCCCGAGGCATCAGCACCTTGCAAAAGCCAGAGAGTACTCAACCCTGAAAGAAAGATGACACTGTATCTTCAACAGCAATTTAATCAGAAAGTACTGCTGTTTGTTAAGTAAACAATCATGCATGATGAAACACATCATCCCCTCTACCTCAGCAAGGTTGGGACCTGTGTCCCTGGCTGGCAGAAAAGTATGTGCTGCCTACGGGAGCTTTCCTTCCCAAGACAGGAGGTTACCAGAGAGGACAATAAGTCAACTATGGCCTGGCATCAATTTCAGGTGTCAATTTAGCAGGGAAACGCTTATATTTTCAAAAGTCTAGTTTTATCAGAGCAGCTTCATATAGTTCATCTATCCTAATTTAAGCACGTACTGCGGGTTAAATGGGGGGGGGGGGGTAATCCAGAAAAGAAAAGACACAATGAAATCACCCATTAGAGTGGAAAAGGATCACCTGTGGCCAATGGCGTCTTATTAGCAGGCAGTGCCTTCCAGAAACTCAGACAGTTCATTCTAGAAAACACTTCCTGAGGGTCCTGCTACAAACAGAGCATTGCAAGACATGCAAAGGTGGGGAAGAAAGGCCTAATTTACAACCCATAGGTGCTCACTGGGGAAAAGTATACAAATAATTACTGCACCAAGCAGAGCAACGTTAGATGTTACAAGAAACACAGGAACCAATTGCCAGGCAGGGATCAGAGGAAAGGCCCTGAGCCGATCCGCATGGCGCCTCAGCTAGCCCAAGCGGCCTCCATGGCGTGCTCAAGTCTTCCAAACTTGCAGACTTCTGCTTGGGCGGTGCCGTTCTATTGGCAAGGATGACAAAAGTGGGTGGCGTTCTACCAGACAAGCCAATAGGCTGGCTCCTGTATCACACTCTCAAGGTGAAGGTCTGCAACCCCGAGAAGGACACGCAGCTGTGGGATCGGGACACAAGGCCAACCTGCGGATCCGCCTCCCGGCACCAGGGCGCTTCCTCCTCCTCCTTCTCGCTGGCTGGACTGCAAGCTCCTGACACTGAAGGACAGAGACACCAGGAAGCCAGTGTGGCGGAAAGAGCCCATTAGCCCAGGGACAGAGGCGAGCTCAAGCCTCTGGACATCACCGCAAAGCCTCCTAGCTCCCCCGCAGCAGGTGTTCCTGCATGGAATTTCCTGCGGGCACGCACACCCATCTTTCACATCCACGCCATCAGCTTCTGCCTTCTCCACCCTGACGTCCTGCGTGGCCCCTCCCACACCGCGGAAACGCTGCACACCGGTTGGACAAGGTCTTCAGCGCAGCTGTGTGGGGGTATCACCCATTAGAGACTTCCAGTTGGACTAGTCGGCTGGGTAAGCGGGCCCTTCAGCCACCGCTGGGGCCCAGATGGCCACCTACAGATCGGCTCGTTCTACGGGGCATGTCAGGGGGCCAGGTGGACACTGCCTTTGGCCTCCTGGAAGCACAGCGCTTCTCCATCCAGACTGAGCTACCTGAAAAAGGCCAACTAAGCCAAGGGCCTCTGTGAGGCGCCCTCCGGCTGGCCCTGAAGCCCAGGAGAGCTGGCATGTGGTGGTTACTGCCCCCCAGGGCCAGGCACAACCACCCAGCCTGGGGCCACTCTTGGTGGCCAGGGGTCACACCGTTGGCACTGCAGACCCAGTACATGGTGCCGTACCCCCAATTTGGGCAGCTGGAGGAGGCTGGTGTCCCTACACTGTGCCGAGACTAGCCAGTGCTGCAGGAACTGGTCACACATTGGCCAGCTGAAGCCAGGCAGGTCTTGAAGAAGTACACACACACACACACACACACACACATATATATACACCTGGGCGTGCTCTGTCTCCTGGACCAACACTGGAATGAATGCATACATTTCGGTACATGCTGTGATTTTTACTCTCAGATACATTTCATTTTTTTCACCTGAGTCTGCATAGTGGTCTATAAATGCTGACTTGTGATAAAGGCTTAGTGAAGAAGAGTGGATAATGTCAAGTATTGTCAAGAATGGGATACTTTGGAACTTTTTTTTTTTTTTTGTACTTGGTTGGTGGGAGTTTAAGCCAGTACAGCCCTTCTGGAGAGCAATCTGGAAGTCTTTGGTGTAATGAAGCATGCACACATCCTGTCACCCAGAAACGCCACTCCTGGGAATCAGTCCCCTAAAAATTCTTACTCAGCACCATGTACCAGACAATTGGCAAAAGCAGGGTTCTGGCACTTGAGTTAATAGATATGGAAGACATGGTGAATGTACATAGCAGAATGCAGTGCAGCAATTACATAGCAGAATCTAAATGTAAACATGGAAAGATTTTTAAAACAGTATTGAATGGGAAAAAAAACATAGCAAGAGATAATACTCATATCAAGTGGTATAGCATAAGCCATTAATTTAAATTTAAAATGTGTAACAAAATTATATGACCTATCAAAGGTATATGCTCATTGAAAGATATATTTATGTGCGTATGTATATGTAAACTATTATAATGTGTGTCCTGGGGAAGGAGAAGAGGAAGTATGATTAAGGATAAAGGGAAACAAAAAATGAAACCAGAGGCCTTGAATGACTAGTGACGGTGTGTTACAAACTGAAAGGCTTATATTCAACTTCCTTTACCCAAGTTCAAAATAAGAAATCAACATTTTTCTTGATTTGAGCAAAATAGGATATTTGTGTCTGAACTGATCTCATCATTCTATGAGCTCATCATTCAGGCACTGATGACGGAAAGAGTTGGTGTTGAATTAAAGCCCTGTTGCTTATTAAACATGCCTGCAAGGATTAAGAGATAATGTATGTAAAGCACTTAGCACAGCCCCTGCCGCAAAGCAAGCAATGAGTAAATGGTAGCTATTCATAATAGATCATATAATTTATCATTATTTTTTTCATCTTCCTTCTACTTTAGTCCACACACCTTGAAACATTTTACATGGTAAGAAAATCACCGTAAGCTCCTTATTGGCTTATGGTTTATACCCTCCCTATATTCAAGAGATTCAGAGGAATTATATATGATTAATCAATAAGAAAAACAGAATCAGGGATAGAAACAGAGCACATGTCCTTGAAAGACAGCAGAAAAAGGAAATAAAGGCAGGAACCTGCACAGAGTTGGGCACAGACGTTGGTCAGGGAGCCAAGGAAATGAAAGTAGAAAGAGAACTGGGTGGGCCTCATAGTTCTCACTTCATGGCCAGTATAGTTGACAAAAATCCTTTGTAGAAACAAACTCTGTTTATGTACTTTATCACTTGGCTTCTGTGTTAGAACATGGAGCACCATGCCTGCAACAAGTTTGGCAAAGTCCATCCAAACGTCTATCCAAAAAGGTTTCTCACACAGGGCTGGGCATTCATTTGTGAGGAAGGAGGAGGGGTGTGCTGGGATCCTACGTTTGGCTCTCTTGCTTTCTGATAATCTCACTAATCCCAGGGGGAAAACTGGACTCCGGAAGAATAGCTGGTAAACATGACTATTCAACAATTTCTTACGTAGCACAGTAGTCAAATGCCCAAGCCCTGAAGTCAAAATGCCTAGGTTGAAATCCTACTCTTCTAGTTACTAGCTTTGTGATCTTGGAAAACTTAACCTCTTTGTGCCGCAGTTTTCTCATCTTTAAAGTGAGGATCATAGTGTCTGCATCATAGAGTTGTTTTGAGAATCAAATGAGTATTTTTATGGCTCTGAGAACAGTACCAGACACATGATGAGCACTTCATGAGCTATATGAGCGTGTGATAAATACATGAAACAATAAATATCAAATGCTATAGGCAAGCCCCTGGCAGGTGCTGAGTTGCAGTAGATTTTGATTGAATTATCTAACAAGCACCTTGAATGTAGATACTCTTTGATACCAGCTGCGAGACAGGCAAAGTTATCTCCTGTGAACAGTTAGTTGCTGAGCATGTATTTTCACACAGATAAAATACACCCTTTTTACCAGGCAATGGAGGGTGATATGAAATCACAGCAACAAACAAGTCATCCTGTAACTGCCACAGTAACCGAAGGCCACCCTGGCTTTGTGGCAGGAACCTTACGTATCTTAATTCTCATTCTGAGAACCAAGTAGGCATTATCATTAGTGCCATTTTACAATCAAGAAAACAAATTCAGAGAGGTTGAGTGACTTGTTCAAAGCCATATAGCTTATTAAATACCAGATTCACTTTGGCTCAAACCTGTACTCTTTCCACTAAGTTATACTGCCCATTCCTTATGTAATTAAATGTTAGAGGTTGGGAGAAGTATTAAAGTAGGAGATCTCCTAGATGTCTTTTCTTACCATTATCTGCTAGGGAGAAACTCAATGACAGCAACTCTACTCCTTGAGTGTCTATGAAAATGAAGATCAGGCATTTCTTAACACAGTAGAGCTTAAAATGGATATATTCCCTTTTTTCTAGTATAACCAACATGAATAACAGTCATACATAAGGCACAGTCCTATGGCAAAGAATCTCCAGAGAGTATGTCAGAATGCAGGTAGGTGAAAGTGATGTTGTTTTTTAGTGATAAGCTGAACCCCACTTGATTTAATTTTCAAATAAATCTTTAGCAAAATTTCAGTATATGAATTATTATCTAGTAACATGTTACATGTGACTTATCTCACACCAGTCATGATACCTCAAGTCCCATCACCAATGTTGATATCAGTTGGTTTAAGAAGCACCAGGAAGGCTCACCCTCCCATACACATTTCCTTAAGAGTCAGTAAAATGCCATTGATGTCTCTCTCCCTCTCTGCCTCTCTCCCTTCCCCTCTCTCTAAAAATAATGAAATAAAATCTTTTTTGGTACATATACACAATGGAATTCTATGTAGCAGAAAGAAAGAAGGAACTTGTACCCTTTGCAACAACATGGATGGAACTGGAGAGTATTATGCTTAGTGAAATAAGCCAGTCAGTGAAGGACAAATATCATATGATCTCACCTCTTACGGGACAATAATGAACAAAACTAACAACAACCAACACAGAACCAAGTAT
>PVIW01016002.1:0-17924 GCA_004026585.1 Noctilio leporinus | reverse complement strand
ACACTACAATATATTCTAATGCCTATGTTTCCAACATAACTGAAAAGGGAGTACCTCGGGGCCTTAGGCTTCCCCACCACAGCTGCGGCCAAGAATCTGGTAACTTAGCTGCATCTACCCCCAGAAGAGGCTGTCTGGACCATGCAGAAATCCTCAGGCCCTCAGGACCCTTCTTTCCAGGGTTGAGTATCAGCAAGGATTTCGTCTGTTTGACCTGTCCCTCAACCCCCTCAGCCCTCCCCTCCATCCTCCCATCCCTACCCACGCACCTTGCAACCCCCAGCCAAAAAAGAGGCAGGAGTGGTGCTGGAGGTGGACTGCCAGGAAAAGATGGGGACACCTGATGGCCCCTCCTTGGAATTTCCTGGCAGGTTTTTGAATCACCCAGCTGGGAGGTCTTGTTACAGTCAAATGACTAGCAGAAGGGAAATAAAGGCAGGATCCTCACCATTAAAGCAAAGGGGGATGTGTCCCACTTATTGACCCAGCAGTCCTGAGACCAAAGTCCCCAAAGGTTTGGGTCCCTATTACTTGAGAGGGGAACATTATAGTGGGATGAGCGACCAGAGGGGAAGCAAAGTCAGGGTCCTCACCATTGCAGGCTAACAAAGAACTTAACCCAGGAGGCCAGAATTGAAGAAAGCCCTGTCTCACCCAATGACTTGGAAATCCTGAGCTGGTCCAATAAGGCTGCCAGGCATTCTGAACAACAAAAGTGAACCGTGACAGTGCAGAACTGGGGAGTCCTTGAAGTCCACTCCCTGGGGGACCGGGTGGGGGGTGACCCTTGAGATTGTGTATTTATCCCAAGGCCTGGAAAAGGAAGGGGACTACAGTGCCCGAAGAAAAGCGCCTTAAACAACTTTGGCTAACTGCCTGCTTTCCCTCATGTGTGCAAAATAAACAAATAGTCTAGCGGAAGATAAGGATTCAGGCTAACAGATGCCCACACGTACCTACATTTGGGTAGTTACGTCTCCCCAGGAAAGCTGTACCCATCTTTACCTGGCAATCAATATGTAACTTCTTCACCCCCATCCCTGCCACCTATATAAGTTCTCAGAACAAAGGACTCGCCCTCTTCCCTTGGCTTTTCTTCTCTGGCCCTTTTGCCACATGGGTGGGGGTGGGGGGTCCCTCGCCTCCCAGCCTACAGCCAGAGGGTCTCTAAGCACTCTCTTTTCTTGGACCTTTTGCCCCATGGGGGTGCAGGTGGGGGTGCAAGGCTGGCCTCCTGACCTCTGGCGGCGGGGCCTGTGGCCACCTGGGTACTGGTCACCTGGCCTTTGGCCACCCTAGCTTTTGCCACTTCTGTTCTAGCCATCCTTGCTTTTGCTCTCCTGTTCACTAATACACTTTGCGGGCACACTAAAGGCTCACTGATTTGTAATTCTTTACTGCATCGACGAGAGGAGCTGGGGTTTCTCTAGTAACAGTCTGGCCTTGGCCTTTGAGGCCGGGGTCCACTGAGAAGACAGGGTTCTGTCCACTCAGTCTTTCTCGTATGCTGGAGAACTGGTGTCCTCGGGTGGGAATTGTTTTACATGGTTCTTAGGACCCTTTTTATGAACATTCCAGGCTGCCTTGGAACCAAGTCCCAAGGCTTCCTAGGTGGGCCAACTTGGCCAGGAGTGGGCGCTCTCCCCATCTCTCCGTCTTCCCTGCCTTTGCTCCCCTTCTGAAGATAAAAGCTGGAAGAACAGATGCTCAGGGTCGATGGGTGAAACTAGGCTCTTGCTATGTTAGGCCCATGTTTTACCTGCTTCCAGCAAATGAATTCACTTACTCAACACCCTCAGAAGTAAGTCCTCTCCTCTCCTGACTTTAAAGCTGAGGAAACTGGAAGAGAGCGTGTCTGTGTCCCATGGTCAGGAAGCCAATACTTCAAAACACTGGCTATTCTATAACTACTGGTCTCTAAGAGATCATTGCTAGAACCATGAAATCAGTAAAGGATGTACATGTAACAGGTGGCCTTTGTCCACATACCCGAATGTTACAAATGGCACCTTAAACTCAGTGAAAAAATTAAGGAAAGGAGGCTAGATCACTGGGAATCTATATATATGGCAGGAAGGGAAGTAAATCTTGACAGCGTGTTAGCCCTGGAAAAGCAGAAAAAAAGCCAATACCCTTTGGTTTGAGAGTATGACAAGTGGGACAAGGGAAGCAGTGGAGAGATGGCATAGTAAAGGACTTGATAAACTATTGTGATGAGTAAGGAAAGGAGTTACAGAAGACTTGAATTTGAAGTCTCCGGGCACCAACATCAAAACTGTCTATTTGACTACTTACCAGGAAAGGATGCCTGTGTTGATTCATTTGTCTGTTACATCTTCAGCAAGAGCTTAAGGCCAAGGACCCCACCGTATTAAATTGTCGATAGTCTGCATAGGCCCTGGTATATAATAAACACGGGAAAATCTTCTAGTGGGTAATAAACTCAGGAGTTTCCGTTGGTTTCCAGCCTTTGAGCAGGTCTCTATCTACCATGCCCCCAAGGGTCTAGGGAGGACCATTTAATTTGAGATAAATTGATTAAAATTATAAATCTATGTCCTCTAACATCTGAAGGTTCCAGGCACCAGAGACAAGTTGATTTCAGGAATTTGCTGAGATGCCAGGTGGAGGCAGAATTATTATTTGGTTATATGGAGTGTTCCAAAGCAAAGATAGCACATCAGCCTGATACTGCATCACCAATTATTAAATCTCTTTTTACATTTGCGAATAATCTGTGTGGCAATATCTTTTCCTTTACTTCGTCCATCATCCTCTCACGATTTTGTAATATATCATTTGAACATTTTTACAAATAATGGCAAATTTTATAACCAGTTGTAAACAACTGCCTGTAGTCTTTTTAGGTGAGTTAGGTTAACATACATGTAAGGGTTTGTCATCTCTTGATCCTAATTTTGAATTAAAAATGTAAATATTTTGTTAATGTATGTGCATTAGTAGAAGACATTAGGAATTTAACTGAAGATTCCTTGTGCATACTGAAATTGAGACTGAGTTCATATGTAGCTCCAGAGTTCTTCCCTCTCTATTTTATTCCAATACTTTAATGTTGGACCAGAGATTAGCATTCCCAGGACATCTTCTAAGACATCCATAGCCTGCATTTACACTTAGAAAACTGTGTCATGAATAAATAGACAAATCTATGAAAAGAGGACTAAGTATCATCAGCGGAACTCCAAGAGAAATGAGACTATGACAAGATTTCAAAATAAGGTGACTTCTCGGGCATGGAATTAATAATGTAGCCGTAACGAAAAAGTATCAGAACTTCGCTGGCCTTCTTAGTCACAACTGTTTGGGTTGTACTGTAAGGGGGGGTCCTCGTCCGCAGCGCCCGCGACTTGCCACCCCCGCCCCGAGAGGTGGGGGAGGGGTCAGGAAGCGCCCAAGACTTGTCCAGGTACATCACCTGGGCAACAAGGACAGCAAACCGTGTGACTCAGCAGAAAAGAAGCAGGTAAGGCTTAGAGCTCGGGAGGTGATTGGGCGGGCGACATGCCCGCCCACCTACTTCCGGAATTTGGGGGCATGGTGGGGGCCGCTATAAAAGCAGAGTTCGCGGAACCTGCGCGCGCTCTCGGCTCTGCACTCCCCGCTGATCCGGCGCCCAGCGCCGTCGGGGAGCGGTCACTGCCCCTCCCCCTCCCCCTCCCCCGCACTCCGAGGGGCGGGTCCCACGCGCGTCTCCGGGTCCCAGGCCGCCACCCACGCGCCCTCCAGCGGGCCCACCGGCCAAGGTGGCGCGGGCCGCGCAGGCAGGGTTTTGGACCCAGTACGCCAACATGCAGGGCGGGGCGTAGCAGACAGTCGTTGCTGGTTCTGGAAGGTGTGTGGCCCCGCGATGAGCCCCCACCCCGCCCCGACGCGGAAGCCGCTGCACTGACCGCGGGAGCTGCGTCGCGGATCCTGCCGACCCAGGCGCGGGAGAGCCGCCGGCGAAGAAGGCCGCGCCGACGAGGAGGACACCTGGACGCACGGACTTCCGGGGACTGTCGGCAAAGCTTTGCCTGCGTCCACCTTGCGGTAGGACCCCACGGTTCGGTGGCAGTAGTGGTGCCCAGCGAGCAGCCCTAGACTGACCGCAAGTCGACCCGGCAGGGGAATGGCACAGGGTCTGGGATGGAGGCGCCATCTGAGTGCGGGGACCGCGCCCCGGGTTCCGGGTGAGAACTGGCCGAGTGTTGGGGAGGCGGCAGCTGGAGGAGCCCTGTGAGATCGGTTGGCAGTGAACTTGCTTCCGCAGCAAGTTCGGAGTAATGGAGCCCATGCTGATCGTGTTCATATGTTCCCAGTTCGTCTGGATTTTCGTTGTGTTAATTATCTTGGCTCTGTACCTCCGGGCCCTCAAGTCCTGTTACGCTATGAACTTTGGAAAAAGCCCGCTGGGCCACGTTTTGAAGGAGATGGTTTACTATTGCAACAAGGTATGGCCTACATATGTGTTGGGCTGCGGGGAAGTGTGGCCCCGGAATGGGTCCGTGAACTACGCTACCATCATGCAACTGCACTTATTTTGCCAACGGTCAGGCAGGTGGGACGAGATCACTTACCTGAAGGTGTTTGTTTCCTTGTGTGCGAAGGTTTCAACAGGGAAAGGGAATCGGCTGCTGGAGAAGAGTGAGGAAGCGGCCTCAAAACCCCTCCCTGATGATAAGACAAAAGAAAGTCTGAGTGGTTCCGAGAACCCGTGGGATACAAGGTTGGTAGCAGGGAGGTCTCCTGCGCAGTCCCTTGTAAAGCGGGCCTGGTGGCTCTGCCCCACTTTCGCAGGGCTTGAGCAGCAGGAGATGGAGATGGCCGGAGAAGCTTATCACCATGACTCGAGCTGCCAAAAGCTGTTAAGTCAGCCAAAAGAAATCAAGGGCGGCCAGGACCCTTCTATCCTCCACAAGCGTTTGAAGGCCAGTAATGATGATGTCCCTCCAGCCGTCAGTTCTCTTACTAAAGGAATGAAGAAGCCCGGTCAAGAGACTGTGGCTACAGAACCACCTGCAGTAAAGAGGAATGCTATCAACAGAAAAGCATTAGCAAAAGCGATAGGCCTTATTTCTGCAAGCAAAGACGATTTTCAGGTTTTGAGCCTCTTGAAATCCCCCAAAGCTCAGGCCAGTGGGAGAAATCTTAATAGAACTCAGGAGGCAATCTCTGCAGACATGAAATGTGAAGGCCGGGGGCAGAACCCCAATCGCAAAAACTGGAGGCGAGTTGATGGTTGGCCAGTGGGGCTGAAAAATGTTGGCAACACGTGTTGGTTTAATGCTGTGATTCAGTCTCTTTTTCAGTTGCCAGAACTTCGAAGACTTGTCCTCGGCTACAGTCTGCCACAGAGTGTGCTGGAAAGTCACGCGAGTCACACGGAAAAGAGAAACGTCATGTTTATGCAGCAGCTGCAGTATTTGTTTGCTCTGATGATAGGATCGAATCGCAAATTTGTTGACCCTTCAGCAGCCCTGAATCTCTTAAAGGGAGCGTTCCAGTCAACGGAGGAACAGCAGCAAGATGTGAGTGAATTCACACACAAGCTCCTGGAATGGCTGGAGGATGCGTTCCAGCTGGCTGTTAATGCTAACAGCCCCAGAAGCAAATCTGAAAACCCGATGGTGCGGTTATTCTACGGTACTTTCCTGACTGAAGGGGTTCGTGAAGGAAAACCCTTTTGTTACAGTGAGACCTTCAGCCTGTATCCCCTTCAAGTAAACAGTTACTGCAACTTAGATGAGTGTTTGGAAGGGGCCATGATAGAGGGTGACATTGAGCTGCTTCCTTCTGGTCAGTCAGTGATGTATGGCCAGGAGTGCTGGTTTACCAAACTACCTCCAGTGCTGACATTTGAGCTCTCCAGATTTAAGTTCAATCAGTCTCTTAGTCAGCCAGAAAAGATTCACGACAAGGTGGAATTTCCTGAGATCTTTTACATGGACAGGTACATGCACAGAAACAAAGATCTCGTTCGAAGTAAGAGAGACTGCATTCGTAAGTTGAAGGAGGAAGTGAAAGTCCTACAGCAAAAACTGGAAACATGCATGAAGTGCTTGGACCCTGCTCAGTTTCCACTCCTGGAGGTGACTTCTCCAAGTGACACAAGCGTGACCTTACCGCTTGCTTCAGTGGTAGGTCAAGAAAGCTCTTCTCAGGTTATTGAAAGTGTCTTACCTGAAGATTGTCTGCCTAAGTCAACCACGATGGAGAAGCCTCTCCCATCCTCCTGGTCTCCGGCGGAAATGCCTGCACACCCGGCTTCTCCAACAGTCACAGATGAGGTGAACTTGAAGACATGTCTTCAGAGACGGAGGAGTGAGATTGGACAAGAGATACAAGATTTAAAGAATCGTATTGCAACCACTACCGAGACTATTAAGCAGATGTACTGCGATCCTCTCCTTAATCAGGTGCCTTATCGTTTGCACGCGGTTCTTGTTCACGAAGGACAGGCAAGTGCTGGACACTACTGGGCCTATGTCTATAATCAGCCCCAGCGAGTCTGGCTCAAGTACAACGACATCTTCGTCACTCAATCTTCCTGGGAAGAACTGAAGAGTGATTCCTACGGAGGCCTGAAAAAGGCTAGTGCCTACTGTCTGATGTACGTTGATGACAAGCTACCGCACTTCAACGCAGGAGCAGCCGCAGGTGAGTCTGCTCAGGTGCTAGGAGAATTGGAAGCCTTACCTGCTGAACTTAAGCATTACGTTCAGAAAGATAACTGGAGATTTGAGCAGGAAGTAGAGAAGTAGGAAGAGCAGCAGGACTGTCATATGCCTCAAGTGGAGTCCTCCAGCCATTCAGCCTCACAGGATTGTTTTACATCACAAGAACCTTCAGTAAGTCCATGACAGCGTCCGCTGCTTGCCACCGAAGCATCCTGCAAGTGTTGAGGAGCGGCTGCCCAGGCCACTGCAAACACTGATGGCAAGAGTGTCACGGCAGCAGCCTGCAGTGAGTCATTCTGCAAGAACTACTTCAGGCTCTACCAGCAAGGGATGGCACCCAAGAGCCTGTGTTTCAGGATATTAAAGACTGGGGATTTCCAGAGTTTTAACGTGTAAGCTTTTATTTGTTAGTATATTTACATCAGCCCTTTAACTGTATTTCCAGTCCCCGCACTTCCTTATTGGAACTTGAGAAATGGAAGCATGGTGTCTCACATTTATTGGTTCGTTGTTTCTACATGTTCGAATTGTAAACAAAATTTAAGTATTTGTGTGACCTAAAAAAAAGGTAAAGTAAGTTTATGTAAAGAAATGTGTTCGCAGATTTGGGAACCTTGAACTTCCAGTTGGAGTGTGGTCATATCCACCACTGGAAAAAAAAAACCCAAGGAACTAGCATGGATGACCCATGGACATGGACAACATGTGGGATTAACTCTGGGGTGGGGGGGACATGGGGAGGGGAGGGCAGGGGAGAACAGTGGGGGAAAATGAGGTAAATGTGATACAATGATAAAATGAAGGTAAAAAAAATCGAGGATTGAAAGTGAGTTATGGCCACTCCTAAGTGAGCACCCATAGGACATCTGTGAAGGTTGCAGGATGCGGAAAGAAAGTTGTAAGGAGTATAAAAAGCTGAGAAAAGGGTTTGTGAAAGTTTAGAGGTGATAGGAGGGTATGAATTATTATTTTTTAAAGGAAGAAAACCTCAGTTACTCTTTGCTTTAGCTTTTGTTTTTTTGTTTCTTGCTTTCTATTCTGGTGATTTGGGGAACTCTGCTGTTTTATATATATATTTATATATATTTTATACATATTGGGGATCCTCTCTGCCATTGGTGCCGGGTAGAGATCGACTAAAATGAGGGGTCATGTCTCTACCACTGAGACCTAGGAAAGGTCATTGGTGCTGGATAGAGCTGGGCCGCGGCAAGAGAATGTCTGTCAGTGTGGCTTTGTGCCATTTGGAACCTGGAGAGGTCGTCTTTGTGACTGTTTGGTGGTGTGAGACAAGATTCTAAAGCTAGTTCTAATCCCCCAACACACACCTTTTTGTGTGGAACTCTCTCTGCTTCAGCATCCCTTTCCCACCCAGTGCTTATCTATTTTAAAAAGAAAAGTCAAGTCTTAGGGTTAAAGCTTCACTTTAGGTTAGGGAGGAATAAAAGACATAAGACATGGAAATGCAATTTTGGTAGGTATTGGAAGGACGAGGATTTTCCTTTTTGTCTTGTATTTTTCCTCCCTACCTGATCCCTCTATAATTTGGCCTTAATGACTAATAGCATAAAATTCCTATTATGAAACCAATAAGATTTTGCAAATCATGCTTTTAAAAACCAAGATTTTGACTGGAATGTCACGCCTGAAGAAGGCACACCTGGTTATTACCAGAAAGCCTTCAGGAACTGAGATTGACTTTCAACGCTAACGAAATTCCGGTGGAGGAACGGCCTGGTACCTTGTTCTGTCGCATGGTTCATGGCAGTCTTTCCAGGGAAGGAACGAAGGTTGCTTTTCTGAAAGATGGCAAGGAGAACCTTAAGACATGTTTGGGAACCTCCAGGACTTGAGAAATAGAGGTACTGCAGGCCAAGCCGGACGGCGGCTGTGAGGTTGGCTTCTGTGCCCTGAAGAGCTAAGGGTCGATCTAAAGGTTCCTTGTGTGAGTTCCAGCAAAGCAGATTGGAATAGTCTGCGTGATCATTTGCTGGTCTTGTTGGTTTCATGCAACCAATGAGGCAAAACAAAGCCAGCCATCTTTTTGATGACGAGGGTCATCTTAGGGAGGGGAATCAGGTTTTAAGGAAAATCACAATGCTTAGGTGTGAACATTGGACTCAAGTGTAGCTGTCTTCAAAGTTTTTTTTCACTTGAGGTAAACTGGTTTCACCTGATGATATCAAATTGTATTATTCTGTCAAAGGCCTTGCAACTGAGCATTTTCTCAGAAGACATTCTTGCAGACTTAGAAACTGACTGTAGGCTTCACTTAGGAAGGTCATTTGCATCAGCACCTCCTGAAGCTCAGTGGTTTGACTAGCTGGGTGAGTTATCACTAAAGTACAGGATGGCCTATCTGCTTCATTTTGAAACCGGTTTCCTCTTCTGCCTTAACATTTTGGATAGACAGGGTCCAGAAGTGTTAAAGAGGCGAATCTCAGGACATTCCCCCTGCCTGACTTGAGTTGAACACAGTGGGCAATAGTGAGACATGCCTTGCACAACCTCCTCCAAGGAAGCCTGTCCGTCTTAACTAGGGACACTGTGGAATTGTTCCCCTCCTTTGTCATTTTGCTGTTATGGCTCTGATTGTGCCTACCAATTCTCTTGCCAAATTTGTTGCCTGCAAATTAAAACAAGGTTGCGAACGTGTCCAGCAATGCCACCCTTTGGACATTGTGCCCGCCACTTTCTAGGGACGACCATCTGACCTGGACTTTGCAAGATCCTTCCCGCTTGTGTAAAGGCTTGTCACCACTCCAGACCCCCTTTTGCTAGGGATCTCTGGACCAGGGCATAGGCAGGACGAGGGCCTTGGCCAGCAGGAAGTAGTTACAGAAGATTGAGACCTCCTTCCGTTTGCCCTTGTACGATTTACAAGTGTCGGAGGAGGGAGAGATTTGTGGTGGACCCCTGTTCCCCATGAAATGGGGGAGGGGGTGAGAAGCAGTTACCTGCCACTAAACCCAGTGTTGCCTGGGACTGCTGAGGATGAGGAGGAATTGCCACTGTCATATAAGCTTTGGAGAAATTGTTCTGATAATATTTATTATAACTTATTAATATTAAATGGATTTATCCAACATGGTAGCTTTAGATAAAGTGAATCAAAAGGGAATAAATTAGACACTTGGGAAGAGAAGGTACCTAATGTCTATAAATCAAAGCCCTACTATATGAGGTTATATGAGATTGTTGGATTTTATAAACATCTGTGTGTAAAGTATTAAATTATGTATGTATTGTCTGTGATTTAAAGCATGGAATATAAAAAAGTAACCTTCCTCTGTCAACTCTCTTGTCCCAACTCTCATTCTGTTCACCTTCTTTAAAATATAGTCTGAGATGTTATTACCAGACTTTTTGTTGTTTACCTGTGTTCATTATACTCTATCCCATGGTGCAGGGTCCTGGTCCATCTATTCATGTGACATTGCACATCAAGCAGAGCGCCTGGCTCCCAGCTCTCTGGGCCTCTTCCCACCCCAGCCTGTGGTTACCTGAAGCTGTGTGTACAAGTTGCCCTCTGTCCAGTGTTACAGGAATGCAGTGGAATTTGGAAGTGCACCCCACCCACATTCCACATTCCTTTTCTAGACTTAATGCCACACAATCACCCTCAGGAAGCCCCTAGATCCCAAGGTCCTGCTCTCCACTGGCTGGTAAACATGAAAGAATCCACTTTCATATGCGTGTACATCTGCGGTTACTAGATGTTTCCTTTGAATCTTGAGAAGAAAAGGGTCACGCAGCTGGGGTGCGTGACAAAAACCAATGCTGTTTCTTGCACTGAGAGGGTGCCTAAGAGTACCTCGCTGGCTTTACGGTCAAATGCTAGGATTGGCCAGCGAACACTCATCTACAAGGTGAGCCTTGTTGTACTTACCTGTTCCCTGGCTCTTCATATCCTCCTTATAGACTAGATCTTCAGGAAGTGCTTGGCATGAAGACCCAGAAGGAGTGTGTTGTCAGCATTTATGTCCTCAAGGAAAGGAGTGATCACTCAGCCTCAAGGACCTGAGGGTTGGATCCTGGGGCAGGCACCATCCTAGCCACCGCTCAGTCCCAGGTTGTAGTTGCTGGATTCAGAGGGCGGTCCAGAGCGGGTGGGTTCTTGGAGCTTGGTCCTGCCCAGGAGCTCTTGTCACGTGGCATTTTTAGTCTAAAATAATGAAAAACCTAGGCAGTCAGTGTCACTAACCCCATCTCAGCTTGTGGTGGCTGTGGTACTGGGCGACAGAAGCAGCACGTCTTCGTCCCAGAAAGTTCTGTTGGCAGCATCCAAAGAGGAAAAACAGACTCTTCCCAGAAGCCTGGGTCCCCTCAGCGCAGTGTTCATGTCAAGAATTGAGAAAACAGGTACGTGTATGTTTCTGCTTGTGTTCAGGAAACTGAGAGAGTCCTCAAATGCATTTACTTCGGTTTCATCTTTCCCTTCGGCTCCCAGAGCTCGCACTGCAGAAAGGCCTGGATTGGAGTATCCGTTCAACGCCTCGGTTCCTGAAAATGGAGAGATGACATCATTCTTCTGACATCACCAGCTGACCGTGCACCTGTGCATTCTCCCTATTAAAACCTTTAGATTAACTTCTTTGTATTCGTTTGATTTGGGGACAAGCAGAGCAGAGAGGGGAGAAAACACTTTGGAAGGAAAGCGCTCTTTAGTACAAAAACACCTAATTTTTAGAAGGAATACATTCAGAGGGTTCAAACAAATAACAATAGCATGGTGTATCTTCAGAATCTACTTCAGTGGATGATTCTGTTTCCTAAGTCATTACTTTTCTTGTGTATCAGACCATTAATTCATGCAGATGGAAGAATGAATGGGTACGTGTTTACCTTCCCCTCTCATTCTTGGGACAAGACTATTCACTGTTGTACCCTTGGCCTTGTCAATAGCAGTGGATCTCGGGGGAAGTTTCCCCACGGGGGTACAGGGAGCTTCCTGCCGACCTCAACTGTGTGTTGTAGTGGGTGGATGCCTTGTAGCCCAGGTGGCCTGCCTCTGGTTGTTACGCATGTAGGATCATTCTGGAATAAGTCTGTACCGAGCGGTTGGTGTACACACCCATGACCTTACAGCAGGTACAAGCCTGGCGTTGTGCAATGACGTGGAATCTGGAGCTAACCTGCCGGGGTTGGATTCCAGCTCTGCTGTCCAGCAGCATCCAACTTGGGGTGGGGAAGTCACCTGTCACCCCTGAAAATCAGGCTTTTCATAAGCAAAATGAAACCGCACCCTCCGGAGTTTGAAAACCAATCAAGATGGCACATGAGAAAGACCTAATGTGCGTAAACATGCAAGATTACGTACTTACGTAGCTATAAACCTACCCATGTCTGCCAATGTGGGAACGTGAAAGTGGGAGAGGAGGGTAGAATTTCATAAATCTACTGGCTTCACCCACTGAGATCGAAGCAGCGGGTTTTGCCAAACTGCCTGCTTGTGGGGCGCAGGGCCCCAGGCAGGAGGGCGCCCCTGGCGCAGCCCGCCCAGCGGGGCGCATTGAGCCAGCAGAAGCGCCCACTCACCTCCCACCTCGTCTCGGTGCAGAAGACCAGCCCTGTGGAGAGGGTGTATGTCAGACTCCGCTTATCCTCCTTTCCAAGAGCAGGGAGGGGGCTCCACACTCAGCCACTCCGGGTTTCAGTCATTGTGACTCCCTGGGTATAGAGCCACCCCATTGGGTACCTGAGCACCCTCGGCAGAGAAGAAAAATGGCCGTAAGAACGGCCTTGGGAACTTGTCTCCGGTGGGAGGAAAGAGGAAGTGAAGGGTGGGCCAGGGAAAGAAGCATCCACCTATTTTCTTGGGCTCAGTCCCTCCCGGTTGTGGGTGGAGAGACAGGGGCCCCAAACCGTGTGTCACAGAACAAATCCATGGCTTGTGTGTGTCCACAGCTTGCGTTATATCTCTGCCCTGGGCAGCCCCCTCCTGTCAGGCCACCAGTGGAGGTAACGTCACTGTGAACCCTCCACTTTGACTCTGACGCTGTCACAGAGCAGCAGCATTTGCACCCCGGGAACCTCGATGCCGCACAGGAGGATGCATCTTTCCTGGAGGGCTGGTGATCTGTTCACCAGCACAGCACTGTCCCCCACACTCCACTCGGGCCGGGCAGGGCACTCCGTGTGCGTGTGTGTCTCCTTCAGGCTCATGCACACACGTGTTGGGTCCACTGCTGTGCCTCCTTCCCACCCAGAAGGGCCCTCTTTCGGCTCCCAGTGACCCTCATGCTTCTGGGCTGCTGTCGGCCCACACTCCTACTTGGACCCACTAGAGACGTTTCTGTATCTCCCATCTGCTGTGGTTTCATGTTTTCCAAATGTGACACGGAAGCCTAGAACCCTTTTCAGGCAGATGCTCACCTGCCGCCCCTTCACCTCACTTGGACACCAATGCCACCTGCTCCCTGGCATCCTCCTGCCAGCGCAGGTAGGACTCGCCCAGAAAGGACTGAGGGCCCTGGAGCACTGGTGGTGGAGCTGCGGGCCGGTGGCCAGCTCACGTGTCTGCAGAAGCCCCCGCAAAGGCACTGGGGGGACGCCAGCAGGGACGGGTGGCCTGAGGCCGCTCTGGGTTGCCTGGCAGTGAACAGGGCAGGCACAGGGCTGCTGCTTTCCCTACGAGAGGATCAGCGGAGGCTCCCAAGCGTGCAGGCTACATCCACCCAGTGTGTGTCCTTTTTCAGTCTGATCTCATGCTTGCTAAAAAAACAAATGAATAAAAGCAGCATAGGCTGCAGGTGACGGTGCCCCCACCCTCACCCCCCAGCGCAGGCCCGCTGCCTTAGCGCCTGTCCCCCACCCTGGGCTCTGAAACCTGCCCGACTGGTCCTACCACCCGCTGACCTCTGCCCTGAGTTCCGGCAGCAGCAGGTGACCAGGGCAGCCGCAAGGCGGGGTCGCAGGAGTTAAGTGACCTCTAGAAGTGGCAGTTGGGCAAGGAGTGTGTGTGAGCTTTCAGTACGGAGCTGGGGCCTCACTGGTTCACCATCCCAATAAGGTGAAAAACCACAGCTCTTTGCATTTTTTAAAATTTAGTTTGTTTATTTAAAGGATTTTATTATTCCCAGAGAGAGAGAGGAAGGGAGAGAGGCAGAGAGGGAGAGAAACATCCATGTATGGTTGCCTTTCACCTGCCTCGAGCCATGGACCTGGCTGGAGACCTGGCTTGCAACCAACCTGGTCATGTGCCCTGGCTGGGAATCGAACCAGCCACCTTTGGGTTCGCAGGCCAGTGCCTTATTCATTGTGCGGGGCTTTGCAATTTTTATTTTGTTATTTTTCCTTAATTTCAGAGAGAGGAGAGAGAGAGAGACATTGATAGACATTGATAGGTTGCCTGCTGCAAGGGGTGGACCAGGGACCAAACCCACGACCCTTTGGGACACCGGCTCCCATCGACGGAGCCCCGCCAGCCAGGGCTGCGGTTTGTCATCTGTCCCCGTGAATGCCCCAGTCCCAGGGCTGTCCATTCTTTTCTCACGTCCCTGCTTCCAGTTAGCATGTTTAAGGAGCCCTTTAAAGGAGTGTTTTTCTTGTTTTCACGCTCGGTGGTCAGTGCTGAAACATGTGAGCCCCGCCAGGTTGCTGTGGGTAGAGTGTCCCACAGGGCCGCCGACTGGGGCTCCACCATTAGGAATCACACCCCTGGGACTTCACTCGCGGCTCTGGCCCAGGCACGTGTGCCTTGGTTTTGTTAGTCAATTTTAATGCTCACTACGTGACTGGCAGAAATTTACTTACTCTCCCTGATAAACGTCCGATTTAGGTGATTAGGAGTCCAAAGCACAGCGTTCAAGTAACTTGCCCAACGCACAGGCCTGGTGAAGCGGACACAGCGGAGGTGTGCCGGTGGCATGGAACGCAGTCAGGGTCGTGGTGTCACCTGGAAGAGCGCCTGACACCCAGGGGACCTACGGCAGCTGCTTAGCTGTTACCATGACATCGTCGTCTTATTACACAAGGACGCCAGCTGTCCAGGAGCTCAGGTCGCTGAGGACTTCTTCCAAAGCGTCTGCTTTGATGTAGGGAGTTGCTACTCCAATTCCGTGTTATTCTCTGTTGTACTTTGGTCTTGAAGGAACCAGGAAATACTTTCAATGAAAGCCCAGATAAAGAGCGGAAGGAGGGCACAGTAAATGCACATTTCTCCTTGCACTTGGGAGAGGTTGGGGTGGCCCAGGGGGTGGGAGGGGGGTGTCTTTGAGATGATGCAAATTGTGCTTCTCCCGAAACTTTCTCCCAGTGATTTCTGCATCAAGGAACAGTTGTTCCTTCCCGTTATGTATTTATGTTTTTATGGATATATATTGTAAGCTATGAGTTAAAATGCAATATTCTCCTGGGGACTGGCTTACGCATTTTTTCCATAAGTTTCCATCTTTTTAAAAACATCCTCTTGCTTTCTCGCTACACAAGCTGTCCCCAGCCCTTCTGCTGCTGCTGTTCCAGCCTTCGAACCAGCTACTTCTGCAAGGAGCCCTGGTTCCTCTTAGTGGGGAGTGATGCAAACAGACGTGGTGGACCAGGCACGCTAACCGGGACTGGGCGTCACTCCTCTACGTCTAACCCAGGGCCACGAACTTCATCGTAGCCAAATCTTTTGTTCGCCAGTGGCACCCCTGGCCTCATTTCTGACAACGTATTTTCTCCTTTGTTCAGTTCTAGCAGGCCCAGAAGTAGTTTCAGAATTGTAAAACCCGTGTCTGTCAGAGAACGACTTTTATTAGGTTATAAGCTTTCTACATAATTACTTTTGTCTGTAGCCACAGAGCAGGCAATCCTGACACGGTTTTTCAGTTACTGGAGTAAATGTTCATCTTCTTCAATCACTTCAGTGATACTGCATTATTAACTTAATACATAGTTTAGTTCATTTGTCAGTGCTTATATTCCCTTTTGGGTTCCCCCTTCTGTCAACAGTTTGCTTATTTTGCTGGTATATGAAACATGACTGTAGCTGTAACAGCAAGAGTTGTACAGAAAGACAGACTCGGAAAGCCACACCTCCCTCCTCATTCCTGCTGCCTTGTTCCCCTCCCTCCCCTTTTTCCACTCATTTCTAACCCACACCCCACAGTTAACCAATATCGTTCATTTTATGGTTTATCCTTTCTACCCAATGAGCAGGAAAATGTTACATCCACTTCTTTCTCTTACAAGGGTATCATACCATGAATACTGTTTTACTGTTTTACACTTGGCCTGTTCACTTAATCATACTTGTATATCCTGGAATTCACTCCCTCTTAGTTCAGAGAGATTTTTCTCATTTATTTTATTTTTTTAAATTGCTCTATGCATTTATTAGTGAATATTAATGCTGCAGAGGGGACAGACACTCACAAACACTCTGCACAGTTTCACAAGACAGTGCAGGCAAAGAGTGACTAAGGGCCAACAGTATTTTAGGGTCTTGGTGGACGCATTCCTGGGGGAGGTGGACCTCTGATTCCTGGTGGAGGGGGTCTCATCCCTGGAGGAGGCATGCCTGTTGGGGTTCCCAGAGCAGGGGGAAGCCCAATTGGTGGTCCCATGGGTGGCCCCATACCAGGGGAAGGAGCCATGATGCCTGGAGGGGGAGTTGCCCGGCCCACAGGTGTGGGGGGAGTCCCCCCGGCCTGGTGGGTACTGAGTAGGGGCTCCAGCAATACTGGCAGTTGCTGCCAGGGCTGCAGCTGCAATGGTGCCTCCTCCCTGTAGAGTCATTACCTGTTGGGAGGGTCCCCTGACCCCTCGGACCGGGCCTGCTAGCCCTGCAGGAGCCTGCGGAATTGGAACACAGCCGGGACTCCTCTGCCTGCGGCCCTGCCAACCCCAGGGCCTCCTGCAGCTCCTGCCAGCGGTACACGAGCAATGCCATATCTTTGGGGGCAGGTCCCTCCACTGTCATGGAAACCAAGTTCTCCCCACGCAGCAGCACCAGTCCCAGGACCCGCTTCTCTTCACGCTCTGGTTGCTTCGCATTCTTGGGCTTGATCTTCCTGCACTCGTCGCAATCACATCGGATCAAGTTCATACGCTTGTCAGAAGCCTGAAGGTGCGGGTGAAGACCCGGCCATGTTGCAGGACGCACCTCATCCTGCAGTCCCTGTGCTGCATGTTGCTGCCGTTCCCCGCAGCCATGGTTGCTGTGCCAAGGTCCATAGTCGAGTTTCAGGATCCTTAAAAACCTAAGGGCAGGCTACAGATAAAGGTAGGACGCAGATTCTCCTATAAACAATGCAAGCCGGGCAGAAGCTTCAAACAGTAGAGCCGGGGGTGTCCCAAGACTCTGGGAGTCTCGGCTAGGAAAGCCGGCCTCAGCTGCGCCTGGAAGTCCACCACGGGCACCGCTGCTGCTGGGGTCGCCTCGGGTACGGCTGGCACTCGCGGCTGCTCAGGGAGGCCGTCCGCCTGCGCTTGACC
This sequence comes from Noctilio leporinus, assembly GCA_004026585.1. NCBI lineage: Eukaryota > Metazoa > Chordata > Mammalia > Chiroptera > Noctilionidae > Noctilio > Noctilio leporinus. The sequence continues at coordinate 828 of PVIW01016002.1, read as the reverse complement.
GGCTCCTCCACCTCGGGCACGTGCTGCTCTGTGGTCCTCAGGCGCAAGTGGTCCCTCCGGAAGCCCAAGCCAGTGGCGCGGCCACCCCCCTCGGTACCTAGGCCATTGTCTCATTTATTTCTGTAGTGCACATCACCCCATCGTGTGGTGTACCCTGGTTTATTCAACCACGCTCTCGTGTATGGATAATAAAGTTCTTCCCAACACTTTACAGTTCCAAACAATGCTACCCAAACTTGGTTATGCAATTTACTGTTTTTGATTGTTGAATTAAATAAAAAGAACCGTTTTTTCTTTTAAGAAGTTTCCAGTGATCACCACAATAAATCTTATACCCATCTGACATCATGCATGCTTATTAGAATATTATTAACTATATTTACTATGCTGTTCTTTACATACTCATGACTATTCTGTAAAAACAGATTTGTACCTCTTCCTGCCTAGGCCTTTTCACCTATCCCTGAACTTCCTTCCCATCTAGCCATAGTCAAAATATTCTTTGTACCACAAATATTGTCTCTGTTTTCTGGTTTTATCTTCTATTAAGGTTTTTCTCCTGCAGTTGTATTTTTAGTGTGAGCATTAATTAAGAAACAAAATATATGTCATTTTAAGGGGTTCCATTGTATTAAACTACAGAACAATTATGCTCACATAATCAAATTATTCTTTTGCTACATCTGTCGTCTTCTGGATGGAATGAAGTAGCTATTTATGTTATTGAAACAATTCTGTTTTAATTTCATTGCCTATTTTGGTCTTCCTAGGATATTCTGAGTTGTTTTCAAAGGCATTAAAACTGTTCATTTCACTTTCACACACAAA